>SMGU01009229.1:0-13164 GCA_004348175.1 Puccinia novopanici
AGCCAGAAAAAAAAAAAAAAACTTGATATGGAATGAGACGAGAAAGCAATAGTCTTTCTTCTGTAAACCACCACCGATTATGATGTGTTGTCTCCAAGGAAAAGGAGTATCAAAATTGTTTACAATTTTGAGAAAAGATTAGAAGACAAGCTAGGGAGCTGCTGCGACGTGCTCTTCTGCATAAATCGTCCGTCGATGAGGGGAGCATCGGGAACGCCATCCAGATGGGTGCTCTCGAGCTGTTCATTGATGGCTTCCCGGGGGAGTTCCTCCAATTCGGCACCTGCGATGGGGTTGACTGGGTGGGAGATTTCCTCATGAACCTTTGCGAGGAGGGCCTCCGCGCCGGAGTGTTCAGCGCCGCCGTTCTGGCTCAAGAAGCCGACCAGACGGGCTTGAGCTTTTTCTAATGACTCTGCGTTAAATTTCTTCGGGTCTCTGTGGGCTAGGTCCTTCAATTGGGAGTAAAGAGAATTGCGATACAATTGCAATCGCTTGGCTTTCACCGCAGGATATGGGTCTAGCTCTCGGGTGGCGAGGGTTTGTCGATAGCCGACGAAGCTGGCTGCAATGTAAACAGCGCCCTTCTTGTCGTCCTCCAGGAGCGGCTGGACGGTGCTGATAAGCTGGCGATCAAACTCTTCTTGAGGAATTGAGTGCGCCTTTTGGTGGAGAGCGTCTGCAACATCGGAAAACATGGGTGATTTTTCGAGGGAGGCTTCGGGCTGGGTGACTAGGTTGACCAACGACTTGATCGCGTCGTCGTGCGGTGGAGTGACAACCAGGGCACACGCTTGTGAAAGGCACAAGCCCAAGACAGTCATAACTTGGCAAATCTGCATGATGCTGGACGAGATCAGATGAGTGGGTTATGGAGACTAGAGAGCTGAGTTTGATGAATGAATGACCAGCCTATCTGTTCAGGCAATAAAACAATGTCAAACTATTGCGATCTGGCGTAAATAGAAGTGTGTTATGGGATGCTAGGATGAGGAATCGGATGGACGCTGGTGGGGTGTCTATTTATATAGCTTTCTAGACGCAATGGGCCTTCGGCTGGGCGGACTTGATTGGCTGCAGTGGTGAGAGCAAAATGGCAGATATGCTGTACCTGTTTCACCTGAAGACCTTCTACACACCAGTTCACATATGGTACCAGACATGGACACAAATATGTTTGCGTTACATGCAGTCTCATGGGCCTCGATTTGTCTCGAAATCATAAGAAATCCTCTTGAATTGTCGTGCATTGCGGTTTTGCCCGACTGTCTGCAAGCTCCGGGACGATCTCGTCGGTCCAACGAACAGGAGAACCTGCGTGTACAATATTCGTATACCCGAAAAGCGAGGACCAGAGGACATTGCTGAGGCAAGAAGGCCCCCAGTTACGTATTAGCGTCGAGAGCACATTTTCGTCGCCCATTCCTCGCGATGAGAGGTGTATGGTAGTTTCCAGGTGATTTTCTTGCGGTCGTTAACCAGCGAGCTCCGCGACGGGCGGCGTCATGACCATGTTCTCATGTGAAGCAAGTCTGGTACAGAAGTCATGTTCTGTGTACGGATGCAATCCACGGTCGAAGATGAGAACTTGATCGAGCTCGGTGAGGATAGAAAAATACAATTTCGGATTTTGATTTTGCTTACGATGACACATTTCGGGGGCAGATTCTCCATGTGCCACCGGGGCCCGTCCTTGTCCGAGGAGATCGGGGCCCGTTTTCGCCTCGACTGTGACTAAGAATTTTGGCTGGCCAATGCGGGGGTACGTAGGATGTTGGGGAGTGCCTGGTGTTCCGAAGCTAGTTCGTTTGGGTGCCATGGTGTGGTTTGTGGTAGGGGTTGTGACCTTGGTGGCGGAGAGGCGGGTGGAGAAAATTAAAATGTCCCGGGGGGCGGCAGGTTATGTGAGTCTTGGAAAAAACCCTTTCTGACAAGGTTTCGGCTGGCGGCCACTGAGCCATTGGCCCTTTTACTGCTGAGTGGGTAGCTAGTCGTCAAGAAGAAGTCCCTGGTGCTCGTACCTTATCCCTTTCAATCACCTCACCAATCAGGGATAATGTGGTAGTTGGGACCCACAAGAAGTCAGACAAGGCAACAGCCGCTAAAAAAGTAAGTTTTACTCCATTCAATATGAAAAAAAAAGAAAAAATGGTCTGATAAATCTCCCTTAACATGCAGAAATCTTCCCCATCTAAGGAGGTCACGTGCAGTCGCCGCTTATTCCCTGGCGAGATGGGGCTTGGTCGCTTCACCATCCCCTCTGGCTACATCATGGTGAAGGAGGTCCCACAGAAGGACTCCAACACTTCTAACTCTCATCACTAAGCCTCCATAAGAAATTATCCAACATCAAAACAATGTATATTATTGTAATTACAACTATCAAGGCAAAAAACTGGGATCAATAATGGCAGCTGAGCCTGAAGTAGTTGATGCCTTCTTTTGTGATTTCTTCTCTTTCTTTTCAATTGTTGCACACCATTTTTTTAGTCCATTAATGTGCATCACATTTATCCAAAAAAGTGGACCTGGTGAAAGAAATTCAAGATTGGCTGCCTTCCAATGCCACACCTATGAGGATAGAGTGGTTGATAACATAATGATTGTTGTTTTTGTGTACAAGCTCCAAGGACTTGGCTGAGCTCTGCCTCCATTCAACACAGGAAATTTGAGTTAGAGTGAGTTCACACTCTCCATGGTTGCAGTTGTGCTGCACATTCAGTCTAGCCAAAGTATTCTAAAAAAAAAAAAGAAAGAAAAACACACAAGTTTAATGTCTGAATAACTGAAAAGAAAATATATCTCACTGAGGTGTTGACAAAAATTGTATTTGGGGTTCTTTGAATTTTTCTCATCTTGAAAAAGAGCTTTCATCACCCATCTGAAACAAGGAAGAATGGACATAATAGCTTGATTGATGAGAAGGTGATTGGACCAGCCATATGGAATTGATACATCCAATGTGTTGAAGGTGATGGCGCTGAGTAGCATTGAACTGGATAAATGAGGGAGAATATTTATCAGATGTAAAAACAACATAAGGAATAGGAGAGATATAATATACCATGATAAAGTAATTTTTCTTGAGGACTTGCTTCTGATTAAAATTGATTTCCAATAACTGGGTGATTTCATGGCCAGGATAAAAAATTTTCAAGTCTTGAGGAGTGTCTATCCGGTCACCTGCTGGAACTGAGGAATTCTTCACCAAAGGATAATTGAGTTCTTGAAGAGATTCTGATTGGTTATAGCCCAAGGATTTCTGTACTAAAGGATTTGTGGCAAAAACATTGGGGACTTGGGTGGAATATTTTATATAATTTTGTTTTTTATCAAAAAATAATCCACCAGAGATTAATTGACGGAAATTGTGGTAATTGCTGAATTTGATGGCTATATCTTAACCAGGGCTTTGTCAGTTGGAGTGAATTGAAGCATTTCTAATAATCCCACTGTGGCTTTCAAACTTTTCTGTTGAAAAAAGACTAGTGGGCCCGTATTGTAGGATGGATTCTGGAAGATGAATTAACATATGAAACTTGGGTTTATCGGTCCATTGAGAAGAATCTTGAACTACATGATTTAAGAATATATCAATTTGATTCTTCAAATCAGAAATGTATGTTGGAATATTATCAATATGTGTTTGGAATATCAAAGAGCCAAGATGGCAGAGAGAAGACCAGATGTTGATTTGGAAAGAGTCCATGAAGCAGAAGAATAGGAAGGGAGATCTTGAAGAATAATCCTGAAATATTTACCAATGAGACTGGAGGAATACTTTACCATACTGGTTTGTCAAATGGAAGGAATATTCAGAGAATTTGTGTTGAATGAATACCATAATTCCAGGAGTTCTTCTGTTTGAGATTCATTCAGTCCTTTCATAAAGTCCAAGAAAAGATATTTAACAGCTCCAAGAAGGTGAAAGTGTAGAACTTCTACAGGTGTGTCTTTGACTGGATCACAACCTATTAGGGGTATCAAATATGACCAAATCCACAATTATCTAATCCACCGGTTTTGAGAAATCCACAATTTTTAAACCCATGGATAAACTTTTCAAATATGTATTTGTTTTCCCCAATCTGTATCAAGTATAACCATTTAAAAGCACATTTTATCCCTGAAAACCAATGGATTCCCACATATATGTGGTGTTGGCCAGGAGTTGTTTCATTTCTCATTGTATTTCTCTTCTATTCAATTTCTATTGCAACCCCCCAATTTCTCGTGGGTGGTTTGTATTGGTTTGAAGTGGCCATGTTGGGGAGTCCAAGTAAAAATTTAAAATTTGCTTGGTAAGGTTTATTTGAAGAGCCTTGGCAGCTGATGGCAAATCTAGCAAGCCATCGGGATTTTACTGATGAATATTAAGCTACTGAGCCCTAACAAGAGCACAAAGTTTTGAATTTTCAGGCAAAATTGTTAGATCCCACTTAACAAGAAGATTTAACAAGACAAGGGTAGATGCTCTCACAAAATACAACCACTTCCACCCACCAAATTACAACACTGAACATTTCATAACTTCTAAACCAAATTAAATTTCCCAAAAGTACATCTGGATTGAATTCCTAGTGCCCAAAGTAAATTCTGTACTCTCTTTGTAATGGTCACATTTTTTCCCATGATGGAAGCCATTATCACAAAAATGCCATCACTACTAGCATTGCACAAATATCTTACAATACACTAAAAATTTAAAACCAAGTGAAATTTACAAGAAGGAATTGCAGTATCAAATTTCCTATCCTTCAAATATCATGTGATAGCCTCATCTTGCTTGGCACATTATTTCACAAGATAAAAAATTCTGCTCATCAAACATAAGCATAAACCCCCAACCACAAACACATTTTAACAGACTAAAAGTTTCAATTCAAGTTAAATTTCCATGAATTTGTTAAAGTATCATTTTCCAGTTCCCCAAAGTACATTCTTTACCTCCCTTGTCATTGGAAACATTTTATTTCTAAAGATAAACACTTCTAATCAAAAAATACCACCACTACTACCAATACACTCACAAACGTTCAAATCAATTTAACTTTCCAAAGTTTAATTACAGAATCATTTCCTAATGCTGCAAACTAAAATTCTTATCTCCCTTGAGCTGTTCAAGGCTATTAGTAAAGCTCTGGACTTGCATAAGGGTTGAGATTGGTGTAAAGGTGACTTTTAGGTTGCCAAATTGTGTCAGGTTCAAGGTTTGTTGTATCTGCCAAAATGTGTAATGGTCAGTTCCACCTGTGGTCAACACAACTTGAGCAGGAAATTGTAAGGCTGCTGACTTGTAATAGTCCAGATGTGTAAGGGTTTTAGGCTCAGCCTGCTGCCGCTGGCCACCCAATTTGGGCTTTGCCTACCTGACTGCCCAAACTTTTAAAGGGGAAGGAGAGTGGAGCCATGTGGGGAATTTTTCCCAAATTTGCTACATTGGAAAAACACACACAGAGTAGCCTTGAAGCATGCCCCTTGTATGGCTGGCCTGCCTTCTTAGTAGCTTTTTTTATATATAACACAGGTGGAGTTGCTGGAGTGTAATGGGAGGTTACAAAAGTCCATGGACATGCAGTTGTAAATGTCATCCCTGGTGACTGTTATGTTATTCACTTTTTATGGTATTATCTTTTTGTTTTCTCACACTTTTATGTTATCTTTTCTCATGCATTTATTTTTCTCAACATCTGAACTATGTATTTGCACCTTGTTCTTCATATATAAGCTCTCTGTCTGCAATATATTTTAACTTTGGGGGATTTTTCAACCACTAAACTGCACCAGGCTCTTCAGGTTATGAGCCTGCGCTGTAACCAGATGGGCATTCCTGATATACCTTAAATCTCTCCATATTTATCTGCTTGATCAGCAAAACATATCTTATTTCACTTTGCATGTGGATTGACTGTCTCAATAGCTTGCTGTTTCATCAGCTTCCCCGCAAGTTTCTTTTTGGTCAACACTCACTCAAATAATCCAATTCTTGTTACACCTGAATTTTCTGAAAATGTCACACCACCTCAACAATTTAATCCTCCAACTGGCAATTCAGCTTTGACTTTTTCATTAGACACCAATTGGTCAACATTTTTTGACAAAGCCTTTTTTTCAGTCAGCATGTTGTCTTCCAAAAACACCCCCAACAAGCTGGGAGATCTGCAAGTCCCACCCCAGACTACCCTACTCAAATCTCCTCTCCCTCCCCAGACTCAAAAACCTCTGCTGCAACCCTTGCTACAGGAAATTATAGCTGATGAGTTGGAAAAACAAGGGTTGAATGGTATCAATGAGTAATTTCTCAAGTCTCTTTTAATATGGAGCCTTTCCACAAGGTTTTCTATTAAATCTCAATCAAATTCTGTATTAATGGACCTTGTCAAATGGCAACAATTGGGTTCAGGAATTTCACTTCTTTTTTGGTCAATGGTTCAAACTTTATGGCATGGTTGTCTTCTCTTCACAGCCTAATCAATGTGGTGACAGGATTCAAGGATTTTATTTCCATCACTCAATCAGCTGTTGATCCCATCACGTCTTCTCATGTAGCCAGCCTCATCCAACACTCTGTTGATCTGATGCTACACTCATCTCTTAAAAACATGACAGAATATGGAGCCTACATTTCACTGGCTCCTCCTGGTTTCTCTGTCAGCCTCTATGCTACTAACCAAGTGTTTATGAGCACTGGTTGTGCTATGCGTGATTGATTGAGTGGTAATTTGGTACGTGTAAGGGTTAATTCCTATAAATAATAATTATTAAAGATAATTAGCTTCAAGTATTTAAATCTTGCAAAGCTTCTTCTCAACCTTTTCAGGGAGGGAAATCCCGTAAGTGTACGTGGATTCTTCCTGCTGAGACAGTCAGGGAATATTCTATAGATTGTAAGTGGCTGGCACTTACGTGGTTGGGCCTTTATAGGTGTTGGAGTGCAACTAACAACTGGTGGTAGTGGTTCAGATGCGCTTCAAGACTTATATAAGTCACTACAAGTGGATTCAGGACAGACAGTAATTGGTGATGTTGATAGTGGAGGGTTGATCCAGTAGCAAGAACACTAATTAAGTCTGTTGGGATAATTTTTAAAACTGTCTGGTGGAGAGTTATAATAATATCTGGTGGCTGAATGCGCTTTCTGGGTGACTGGTAGGCTTGGGGGAAATGACCAGAGGAAGCTGGTGCTTAAATATTCTAACAAGACACTCAGAAGCGCCCAATATCTTCATTAAGGGACCTTTGAGGCGCACTGGAATCAAGATCAGCAATTTTTAATCCCTTGGATTATTCTAAGGTTAATATTAACAGATCAATGATGGTAATTTACTTTAAATTAAAGTACACATCATTGATGCTGTTAAAGTTAACAAATTAATTGTTATCTCCTTCCAGGAAGCGCTCAAAATTAATGATGATAATTAAATTTAAATTAATACACATCTTTTGATGTGAATAAAGTTGATAACAACTTATTATCTCCTTCCTGTTGGCGCTCAAATTACTGATGTTAATTAGCTTCCAATTAATGTACATCATTTGATGGGCATAAGATTGAAAATAATTTATTAATTCATTCCTGTTGATGCCTCATTATGGGATACAGATCAAATGATGGGCTTATGCTTTAAATAATTAATTATTATTAATTATAATATTTATAAGCATATTTGAGGCGCATATTTTGTAAGTTAAGTTATTTTATGTTATATTTTACGGCTAGAATAATAAATAGAATAAGGTAAAATAAATATAAAATAAATATAAAATAAATATAAAATAAATGTAAAATAAATATAAAATAAATATAAAATAATATAACAAAATGTGCGTAGACAGAACAAAATTTGGCAAAACTGAATAGAACCTTTTGGGGTAAGACAAAACTAGGCAAAACCTATTATAATAATTTATAATCAGGGTGTTAAAGTTTATTAAAGTTCCAGTACTGTCTTAGTCATGTAATTTACTTATTGTGTTACGTGTATTATATTAATTGTACTGTGTTTATTCTTATAAGGTACAGTACAAGTAATATAATATCAAATATTAATATTTCAACAACTTATTAAATAATTTAACAAAATTAATTATGTAATATTATCTTGTAACTACTTGGGAAATGTCAGGTATGTTGATATGGTATGTCAGGTATGCTGATATTACCTCTGTAGTTGACACTCTCCTTCTTAATTTTTTGTCTGATGTTGCACAGGCCCCAGATATTTCAGACTCAATTTCCGCAGGCTATGACTCTCTCAAGTTTTAATTTTGATATAATTGCTTCAGATATATATTATAGGGAAAACAATGAACAGACCAGGATTAAAACCTGGGACCTCAGCATCAGATAATTCACTTTATTAGGAGTGATGCCTTTACCACTAGGATATTGTCAGCCTTAGAGATACTCCAGAGTATCCAAAAGCCTGCATAACTGTAATAATAGTATTTTATCTCAATTAATAGTGATAAATCCTTGAATATTATTTTAGAAACGGATTTCTCATGTAATTTTATCTAGGGTTACCCACTGGGCCTACCCCAAAATTCCTACTTATTCTGGTACTTTGTCACAACTCAAAGTACCATAAGAAGTATTAAGATTAATCATTGCTGTGGACTGTGCAGTAAATATGTACATAACTTAGTTACATATAATATGTACACAAAAATAATGTAATATGTACATAAATAAGAAATGAATACAGTTCAAATCTTATTTAAACAATGAGAGAGGAGATTTAGCTGGATTTCAATTATAATACAATCCCAATTGTATACAAGTAGATTGTAGTACAATTTCAATAGTAATATAATTGAGATTAGAGCAACCTGAGAAGGTTCCACATAAACAGTCTGTGAAAACTTATTCCAATTCATGCTATCCAATTAGTTGACACATGATGTTATTGATTATAACAATGCATCATGATGCCATGGGGACATAGAATGGATTGAAGAACTCAAATGAACTATGATGTTGTAAGATGACACTATTATGGTATCATTTGATGTGAGAATGGTGCAATACACCTTAAGTCCTTCCTTTAGCTTCCTGGGAGACTTTTAGAATATAAAAGGTGGCCTTCTTTGGCCTTGAGATGGACCCTCAGAGATTCACCCCAGCACAACATAGTAAGTGCAGTGAATACCCTCCTCCTACTTTTAGAGTAGTGTTTCCATCTCCCCATCACCCTACCTTTTTACCACTGGAACAATAGTTAGTCTTATTAAAATACCCATTTAAAAGCTTTCTCTTTGATCCTTAAAAGTAGTTGCTGCAAGACCACCACCTCTGACAAGCAGCCAATCAGCTTAAGTCCTTGCCAGCTAATTTTAAAAACTCTGTTGTTATTTTGATATAAGCACAGCTCAGCTGTCACCTCAGTCTTCTTCACTTGTATATCAGGAAAGTTGATCTTAAAGAGGTATCTCCTACCTTAAGTCATCCTTGATTGGGCCACAAGGGGAAATTAGTTTAACTAGAGTAGCAATACACTAGGTAGATTGAGAGTAATCTCTTCTTTTGATAATTTCAGCACAGTGCTAGTACTAGGCATATCCATTGGATCCCCCTAGTTTCATACACATAGCTGACAGATATCCAGTCTATATCCAGGGTGTTGATTTTGGGTGATATATTTCCATGTGTTTTTGCCATCATATGATTGTGTACATGAATTGATTCTATTAATCACATATTTATGAATTTATATAATTTTTGATGGCACTTTGACATAATGGATTTATATTTCAACATCAAGAGGAGCCTGTTGGTCCTGGAGGAGAGGCTGGGGGGATGGACTACAGATAATTTATTATCCTTATCTTTCCACACTGGACTCAAAAATTACCATCAGAAACTCACTGACTCTATGGATTCTTGGCTGTCAATGAACCCTGAAACTCAGATCAATTCAATTGATCTGGTGAATGTGTCATCTTGTCTTGGGAAAACCTTTTTGAGCACATCCTCTTTTCCTACTTTCATGCCTGTCTCATCTCAATCTTCCTCCTGTGGTGGTAATGGTAGGGGTTCTGGTTGCCCTTTTCTTGGTGGTTCTTCATTCAGTTCTCAGCATCAATCTTCTGCTCCTCCTCCAAATTCCTGGGGCTTCAAATATTTCACTCCAGTTTTCCAATGCAACATGTTCTGGGAATGGGGACACTGGGGCCCTGAATTCCCTTGTGTCAAGAACAACCTTCCTCCTCTTGAAGACCCCCTGGGCCAAGCATCTGATTTAGAGCCCAAGTAAATCAACTATTCTTTCCAATTGACTTGTTTCTAGAAATGAGGATGTTGCGCCTGTGACTGACACACCTGAAAAACCTTACAACATCCTGTGCGACTCCAGGGCAATTAACCATGGAAGATCACATGAATATTTTTTTTGTTTCCCTGTTTCCTGCTAATATTTGCTTCTGTGTGAATTCTCAAGATTTGGTGTTGGTGATGTGGTCATTCCAACTAAATCTGGACCTCTTTTTATGTGAAATTTCCTTTTCTGTTGAGCCATTGAGGGTATGGTACTTTCCATTGGATACTTCAATAAAGGGGACAGGTCTGTTGCCTTGAATCAAGGTTGCTTGACCCTGCATCTAGAAACTTTTTTTTTCCACTCCTACATTGTGAACTACCAATGTTTCATTGTGGCTTCTCCATTTTCTTCTCCTCCTGTTTATACTCATTCCAATCTTTTCTTCACTTCTCTACTCTGTCTTTTTCCAATCTGTGGAATGCATGCCTGGGCCACCTTCACCAGAAAGAATAGTAAGCATGAGGGATCCTTAACATATCCACAACTTATCCCATCTCTATCTACATATGTATCCCTCCTCTATCCCCACTTGTATCCATGCTTCTATATTTGTAATATATTACCCTCCACCCCAAAAAAACTATTATATGCCCGAAACCCAAAGTGATTTGGAATAAATCACAACAATTTAAGCTATATAAATTTAAATTATTCATGGAAGTTGCCATTTTTTAACACAGTGCAGCATACTGATCATTTTATGATTAATTTTTCACAATATTTTTGTTGATATTAGTTTTTGCAGAATGAGCTTTCCCTCTATCAGATTATTTCTTACTAGGTTTCAATTGGAAAGGAATAATTATCCAATAAATTACTTATATATTTTTATTTGGATTTGCCTGGATAGGATTCCCAACCATAATTATTAAAACCCAATCTGGTATCATCTTGTCATTCCCAACTCTCAAAATTACTTCAACATAATTTTCCCTCCAGTGAATCAAAACCATCCAGCACCTAAATAATTAATCTTCATGTCAAGTATAATCTTTGGCTTATTTCAAGAGTTCTCCCCCAAGGAATGATAAATTAATAATAAATTATTTTTTATACATTCATGTCAGTAGATTGTTTGGAGTGAATAAATTTATTTTACACCATTTTTCAAATTTAATGTCAAGTATTCTATTGGATAAATTTCTGGATATAGAATAAAGGGGTTCCACCAATTTTACATTTAAAAATTGACCAGACCATTCACACATTTGGTAAATTCAATCTAATTTATCTATATATTAGGTAGTCAAGGAGTATTCTGAGGGTTGTAAGTGGTTAAAATGATGTGATTGAGGAGTGTTACAATTTTTTTACCTCTTTGAACAACTGGAACAGTGATTTCAGAGTGCGCAAGACAAGTTAAATTCACTACAGAAAGGCCAGAGTAGACAGTGCAAGCATAGATGATGATGGATAATTTTATGCAGTGACAAGAACACCTGAGGAAAGCTACTGGTGGAATATTTATAGAATTTATTAAAATTTATAATATTTTTTTGGCTTTTTTCTGGATGACTGGTTGGCTCTGGGGGGCAATCCAAGAAAAACAAGTGTCTTATGAGTCCTAAGAGCCATAAAACAGAGAATTTTGTGTAACATATGACTACTTGTGGTGATTGTATGGGGTGCAATGGGAGAATTGAAATGTCTGGGGGAACACCCCATTGCTTTATCCACTAATTTGGGGCACACCAATGGCTCTTATCATGGGGAAATTGTGAAGAAATAATTTATTGAGAGCACAAGGTCTGTATTTACACATTATTTGAGTGCTTTAATATTAGGGTTTGAGTCAGAAGTTATCCCGGACAATAATCAAGGATCAAGTTTTCCAGTTCATTACTTTATGAACTTGATAATCAAGACTCAAGAAAAACTCAAGATTCAAGAACATCAAATTCCTCAAGACAGGCCTTGCCTCAATACAAACACATCATTAAAGTAACAAAACAATGTCACTCAAAAACTCAACAATACCTTCCACTAATCATCAATCCTTATTTATTTTCTATCTCAAGAATTCTGTTTCTGATGGATCCTCACAAAAAAAAAATCATCTTCCATTTCCAGATATGCTCTGCTCTCTCTGTGATGTTTGTTGTTTTCTTTTTTCTTTGTATCCATCCATTTGTTGTGTTTGATCCTAAAATCACTGAATTCTTTTTTTGATTTTATTACTATTGTATCTTCTCTTGATTAAACTCTTGAAGATTCCTCCTTCCTGATCATCAAAACTAGTCTTCATTTTTTATATAAATTTTTCCTCTCTGCATTATGATTATTGTGAATCAAGTGCGTTTGGGCACACACACAAGTCAGGCCAAATTTTGGCCAAGTGCGCTTGGCCGAGCCTAAAGTCTGCTTGGCCGAGCTTCAAGTGCACTTGGCACTGACCCAACCCCCACTTGGCACATGCCAAAGTTGGGGTGGGTCATGACAAAGTCCCACTTGGCCGAAGCCAAGTGAAGGTGCCATGACTAAAAAATTGATCAATTTTTTTTTATTTGTTACTACAGCCTTCAAAAACACGAACGATACTTTTTTTTACAGTTTTTGTAATGTGTTGAGCTGCTAATGAGTAGCTGCTATGACTACCTGTTTGGGTATGATGACAAGCGAAGAAAACAATAAGCAAGTTGTCTTTTTTTTAAAAAAAAAAACAAAGGAAGACCTAGTTATTCTGGAGGCAAGGTCAAGAGAGGCACGGTTATCTCCTGCATGTCGGCACAGGGGCAAACATGCAAAGGGAAGAGGAAAGAGAAAAGAAAGCAAAAAACACTCACAGTCTTCTGGGATGAGAGTGAAGATATGGTCAACAGATGATCTTATCGGCCAAGAGCTTTAA
>SMGU01009230.1:0-17742 GCA_004348175.1 Puccinia novopanici
GGTTCCTCCATCATTGGTAGTGTCGAGAATCGGCTTGTTGACTTTCTTTCTGCTCAGATAGCCATGACTACCGGCGAACAAAGGTTCAATGCTGATGCTGATTGGTGGGCTAAACAAATGATGAACGCTTTAGGTAAGCAGCTTCATTCATCTTCAAACCATCTAAAAAACTCGATCATTTTTTTATCGGAGTTGACTTAAAAATGTCTCTTTTTTTTTGTAGAACTACGACCTCAAGGACAAATGAGGATTTTGAGTTCACTCGCTGGACTCTCTGGCGGGATGAACGCTGAACGATTTGTCAATGAGGGCTTTTTGGCGATCATCATTGACCGCTTGGTCAAAGTTTGTCAATCGCAGCCCGACATCTCAGTCTCCGCTCTATTTGATGATTGTCATGAGTTTGATGATCGGCATTGGGAGTCGTAAGTTTTTTTCTTTATTTCAATTTGGTGCTACTACAACTGCTGCAAGTGCCGTGAATAACATTGACATCGTCCTTACTTCCTGTTGGGTAAATAATGTCTCCTCCATGGTTTTAGTGTGGTCATTGGAGAACAAACTTATGGAATTAAATCTACGGAATTAGCCGACAAAGAACTATCCATCAAGACCCTCATTCTTTTGGCCAACAACATCGGCGCTTGGTTGATTCCTCATTGCGACCAAATCGTCGCTGCCGTTATTCCCTTGTTGAAGTTCTAGTTGCGTCTGATTCTTTCTCTCTCTCTCTCTTGCTCATGTGGAGTACTTTCAGTGGTTTATGTTGACGATTCGAAATTTATATACACAAACAGTTTCAGCGATGACGTTCGAGAGTCTGTGATGACTTTACTGCCATTATTAGTTCAAAGTAAGTGACTGCTGTCAAAACAATTTCATGGTAACCAGACAAAAGAATCTTATCAAAAAAACTTGTTCTATCGACATCCATAGGCGCCAAAGCATCTGGCATGTCGGCCCCACAGGTTGAAGGGGTATCGACCAGCTTTTGCAATTCCATCACGCTTGCATTCAGTGTGGAGCCATTAGATTCAAGTAATCTAGCCGATAGCTTATTGATGGCTTGGGCGGAGTGTGTGGGACATCAAGCCCCAGCGGAGGAAGAAGTGAGACAAATGGCTGAAAGATGTTGTGAGCGGATTCGACAGGTGATAGCGGAAGGGACAGGAGAGGATGATGATCAGGAAGATGAAGGATACGGGGAAGGACTCAGACGGCTCTTTACGGGGATCTCGCGTGTCTTGAGGATCTCGGTGGGGATCCATCCCGAGTGGATGTGGAACCATCTTAATGAACGGGTCGTCAACTGGACCCGCATCCAAGATCCTAAACCTTCGGCCATCTCGATCGGCCTGAAACGACTCGGCTTCCGTCTGGTCGGCGCCTTTGTCAAGTTTTTCTCTTTCTCTCCTGCCGGCCCCGAGTTGATCGAAAAAGTTGGCCAGAATATCTTGCTGGGATTCAATGACCCTGGTTAGCTATGGATTTCTTTTCTTCATGTCCCACCTCTCTTTCTCTCTCTCTCACTCTCTCAAATTAATTTTTACTCCTTGTTATCTGCGTAGATGAATGTGTCAGGGGTCTCGCGCCTTTCATTGTGGGTCTATGTGCGGAGAAAAATGGTGAAAGTCCCAAGCCGTCTACGTGGAACTAATCAAAAGTAAGTCTTGCTATCCTCCTGATTTATTTTTGTGGGGTATTGATTGTGACTGATTGTGTGGGCTTTAGCTTCAATGGACCTGTTGTCTCCGGCTTGCATGTCGGCTCGCGTCCCATCGGATCTCGCACCGGCTCGCGTTTTGAGGCCACTCAACTTGCCCGAGAATTGTGTTCAGCCTGTAAGAAACTTTGACAAAAATTCACTGCAGTTTGTCATCTTACTCTTAACTGAAGAGAAAAATATGTTTTTTTTGTTAGTGGCTAAGATCATCAGGAATCCTGAAGGACTGGTGATCGATGTGGATAAGATTTTACCTCAGTGGATCGACGCTTTACCGATCGAGGTAGATGTGGAAGAAGTAGAGCCGAGTTACGGTTATTATTGGAGCTGATAGCTCGGTGAGTAGATGGAGCCCCCTCCTGGATAAGCTTGTGTAGACTATATAGGGTATTAATCAAAGGATCTGTGGGGGATGAATTATTCCAGAGGACATGAATTGGTAGATCCGACGAAGAACTCGGTGACAAGGATCGAGCAAGTGATCAAGCCCTACTTTCGGCCATCATGAACGACTCGATCACCATGGAGTCGCGCAACTCGTTATCCGTCGCGCTGAGAGCGTATCTCTCACAACTACCCCCGAACTGTCCAGCTTAAGAATCAGGGCCAACTCCCGGCCAACTCGGTCTGGAATCGCTTGGACGAATTCTTGGTTGCGAGCGATCCTTCTTGAGATGCTCCTTCCCTGTAGTCTTTCTCTTGGCCACTTTTCCTTTGGTCTTGTTCGTTCGTTTTTTTTTTTGTGGATTGGGATCGCAGATCTTTTGGTCCGTCTTTTTTTGTGAATTGTTTTGCGATGATGTCTTGTGAATCTCCGCTTGAACGACACTCAAATGCTACGAATTATTATGCGTCAAGGGCTGAATGGTTCATGTGCATGCATGCATGCCGGTCGGTTTGTGGGAAAAACTTGAGCCTTTCAGAGTAATTCATTCAAGTTTTTTCAGCGTGAATGAAGGAAGCAGAAGGAAGCCGACAGACGAGTGTAGACCAAGGGGCTGTTTTTTGTGTTCAAGTGTGGGGTTGTATCGCTCATGAAGTTCTGGACTCTGACTGGATGTTGGGCGAGCCCTTGAGAAAATTTCCATGGTGATATAAATATTTACATATCATGTGCATATATTTCCGAGGTTGGAGTTTGGAGCTTTCAGATTTTTTCCCACTAGACCCATGTGATCATTGCTAAATTATGTGACCTATGATTGCCAATTTCAATGGTTTTTTTTTTGGTGTGTGTGTGTGATGAAGGAGGTGTGCACACCCCCACTTCCAGGCCTCAACAAAAACTGATCCTATTCAGCAGATAGGAGTCATGACTGCCAGCAAGACGAACTTAGGTGAGTGTATCCTAGTTAATACAGGTTGCATTTCACCCTGCTCACATTAGTGAAAGGAACTGATTTAGCATAGAATCAGTTCATCTCAACCAACCTGAACTAGGCTGAAGGCAACCCAGAGTAACTAGGATGAAGTCAACCAAGTCTATAGGCTCACTGGCAGTAGTGATATTGAAACACAATAGGGTTGTTAACTGTGGCTATCCAGGACATTTTGGAGATCATTTGGACCTTTAATCTCTTCTTGTTGTGATTAACACTTGGTTTTGTTGCATCTTCTTTGCTACATATGTACTCCTTGGTCACATCCATCCTGTCAGCCTCAAAGATATTGCAGAGAAGTTATGATCACAATTCTCAACAGTATCACTTACTCTTCTCATTCTTACATGCAACTATGCCAACTATCCCCAGCTCCCAAAACACCAGCAATATTGTCAGCTATGTGTATGAAACTGGGGGGATTCAATGGATATGCCAAGTACTATCACTGGGCTGAAATTATTAAAAGATGAGATTACTCTCTAATCTACCAGGTGTATAACTACACTTGTTAAATTATAGTCCCCTTGTGGCCCAATCTAGGATGGCTTAAGGTAGGAGATACCTCTTAAGATCAACTTACTTGATATACAAGTGAAGGAGACAGAGGTGACAGATGGAGTAACTGTGATTATATCAAGGTAACAATTAACAGAGTTTTTAAGAGTAGCTGGCAAGCACTTGAACTGATTGGCTACTTTTCAGAGGTGGAAGTCTTGCAGCAACTACTTTTAAGGTTCTAAAGAAAGCTTTTAAATGGGGATTTTAATAAGACAGACTAAAGTTCCAGTGGTAAAAAGGTAGGGTGATGGGGAGATGGAAACACTACTCTAAAAGTAGGAGGAGGGTATTCACTGCACTTACTAAGTTATGCTGGGGTGAATCACTGAGGTTCCATCTCAAGGCCAAAGAAGGCCACCTTTTATATTCTAAAAGTCTCCCAGGAAGCTACAGGAAGGACTTCAGGTGTATTGCACCATTCTCACATCAAATGATGCTATAATGGTGTCATCTTGCACCATCATAGTTCATTTGAGTGCTTCAATTCATTCTATGTCCCCATGGCATCATGATGCATTGTTATAACCAATAACATCATGTGTCAACTAATTGAATAGCATGAATTGGAATAAGTTCTCACAGACTGTTCATGTGGAACTTTCTCAGGTTGCTCTAATACCAATTATATTACTATTGAAATTGTACTACAATCTACTTGTATACAATTGGGATTGTATTATAATTGAAATCCAGCTAAATCTCCTCTCTCATTGTTTAAATAAGATTTGAACTGTATTCGTTTCTTATTTATGTACATAATACATTATTTTATGTACATAATACATTATTTTTATGTACATAATACATTATTTTTATGTACATAATACATTATTTTTATGTACATAATACATTATTTTTATGTACATATTATATGTAACTAAGTTATGTACATATTTACTGCACAGTCCACAGCAATGATTAATCTTAATACTTCTTATGGTACTTTGAGTTGTGACAAAGTACCAGAAGGAGTAGGAATTTTGGGGTAGGCCCAGTGGGTAACCCTAGGTATAATTACATGAGAAATTCATTTCTAAAATAATATTCAAGGTTTTATCACTATTAACTGAGATAAAATACTATTATTACAGATATGCAGGCTTTTGGATACTCTGGAGTATCTCTAAGGCTGACAGGAGACCTCACGTGTTGTAAATTGCAAAAGCAATTCGTAGACACATGGAGGTAACTTCCAGAGCATCCATCCAATTGTCATTGGATTGGAATGCTCCTGTTTTGAACTGTGAAGCATTGTTCTTGCCTTTCACGCAAGACTTTTCCATGAAGAGGATAGCCAAGCCGGGTTTCCCATCCCGTCCACACTGTCCAATCATTTGGCAAATGACGGAGGGGTTGCCACGACCCATATGAATAACGGACCGGACCTGCGTCCAATTCTGACCGAGGCCTAGTGCCATTGTACATGAAACAATGGGAAAGAAACCCTTGCCAAAATCTTCTATGATATCTTCCTTATCTTTATCGCCAGTGCAGGAGTGATACCGGCGCGCAAGCGTTGATTGAGCAACTGATACCTCGTGTGGAGTACTGCGGGCTTCAGCTAACACCTCTAAGACTTGTCCAGTCTTCCGTCGAGTTCCACAGTAGATGAGTGTGGGGACAACACTTTCATTTGGGATTTCTGTAATGGGCGAGTAAAGATTTGCTAAATCCGCACATGATGACAGGGAAGATTTCATGAAAACACGGATAATCCTGATTCCGGGCCGTGACAACTCTCCTCTTAAGATGACAAGGGAGGAAGAGTCTAACTTCAGGTTCCTTTGAATTGCCTTGACAGCAACAGGCGGACATGTGGCAGACATTAGGAGGATGGGGGTGCTGTTGCGAGCTAGTAGTTGGCTGCCTAGATTGCCATACAAGGGTCGAAATATGCCACAATCCATGTGACGCCCCAGAGCCGAGGACCTTTTCTTCTTTCCTCGAGTCGATTTCACCATTCCCCAATGGTAGATCAAGTGCGCCGTGTCAACAACAACCAAACCAATCCGGGATTGGAATTCAGAGCTGTGGTAAGTCCTTGTGAACAGCTTGCTGTTCAGAAAGATTTCTGGGCTAAGATACACAAAATTATATTTGCCCTTCCAAATTTTTGCAGCCTTGGTGGGATTGAAAGTTAACTTCTTCAAATTGATTGCTGTGAAGCCGGCTTGAGCCTTCTCCCATACCTGATTGTTGCCAAGTGCCTCGAGAGGGTTCAAGACAATCACCACCCCTTTGGCATGTTTGGGGATGAGGTCATGAAAGGACCCCGGAAAGCCCCCTAATAGGCGGTTGATGTAAAAGTTATGGAATTTGGGCAAAAATACCAAAAACATACTCTTGAAACAGGTATGTTTTGACTAATTTTTCCCAAAGGCTACTCATCAAACACCCATGTAGGGTATGCAAAAACTGCTCAATCTGCTAAAAACTTTCAAACCCTAAAATCCCCCGGGGTATTTCTTGGGATTAGGGTAATTTGAGCTATGGCCTACTCATGAAACAGGTATTGATGGGTCAAAAAACCTCAATCCCCACAGGGCCCCAAGGTATGAATTTTGCCCAAATCCAGGGTTTTTCATCACCTGCCTATATAGGGGCTTTCTGGGGTCCTGTCATGAAACATTTCGGGAATGCATGATTTCCCAAAGCCTGTCCCCGCAAGCAACATTACGTTGTGACCACAAGCCAGATTCAAAACCGTCTTGATTTTTAGAGGTTTTGCCAGGATGGAGTAGCATGCCAGTGCGCGTTGGCCAATAGCTGCAGAAAGGTGTTGATCTGGCTTCTCCATTAACTTCTTGGGCAGTGTAATGCCGGTTGCCCTTCACTCATCGCGTGCAGTATTTCTTGACATTGTTGTTTGAGGCACAACTGACTCTTGGGGCTGAGGAGGTTGAGGAGGCGGAGTTGCAATTCTACCACGTCCCTGCAAATTTAACGGCCAGGAATCTCATACACTCATGACGCGTGCACAGCCGTGTGTACAGGTTGTTTCATGAACTTATTTCTGTTTTTTTTTTTTTTGTTGCATTCAACTCAACCGTCTGGGAAATTCGGACTAAGAAATGACAAAATGGGTGGAACACACCTCATTTCTGAAGGTATGAGGCCCATATTATGTCGGGAGAAAGGCCTTAGCGAGTGCTGGTAGAGGGGCGGGTAAAATGGTGGAAACATGAATTACATACTTATGGAGGAATAAGCATAAAAAATGAGATACAGCCTGATATTCCTGAAGTGCTCAGGCCAAATACCGAGTTTACCACGTAAGCCTCTCTGTGAGACAGAGACCCTGCGGGGCTCTGCACAGAGGGGCTTTGTTAAGCTCGCGGAGTAAGCCGTTCCCCGCCCCCCCGTACTTCGCATTCGGTGTTTGGTCGAAAGCCAATACTTTTTTTCTTGTTGGCGGTCACTTTAACCTCGGTGATCCAGCAAGAGCACATTGGCTTGACTCAACTGATCAACGACTCATGGTGCTCCGGCAATTCGCGTCACCTCGTTGTAAATTCGATACGCTCAGCTAAACTGGGGAGAACCTTTCGAGACCATGTTCGACGAGTTGTTACACCATCTAGTGACGGAGATGGCCATGGATGGCGAGGAAGGTAGAGCGTGTATAGATCTGTTTGAATGCAGCAGACTGTTCTACTGACAGTCCAAATTTCATAGGCTGTTCGGTGGCCCGGCTGGATGGATTCATTGATTCGTACTACGCTCGTCGTAGGGCCCGCTATCCCGCCGAACCTACTCAGTTTGTCGATGAATCCTACAAGAACTTCGTCTGGCGGCAACTTTGTCAACTGGAGCCAGTCCGGCTAGGTGTGCTCGAACCCGCCGTAATTTCTAACGAAGCAGCCGAAGATGATTCTGCCCGGGAACCAAACCCGAATGTTACGAACGGCGTTCAATCTAACAATGACGCCAATCCCGCCAAAAGTCTTCAATTACCCATCATCGCCTCCAAGGCGGCTAATAAAATGACTCAGCGTCCCAACCGGCTCACGAAATCAACGAAGAACCGAAATAAGAACGAAGTTTCAGGCGTAAAAAATACCGATGCCAACTCTCCTTGTCTGAGCATCGGTCAATTGCGAGCACTAGAGACGGGAAAAGTTCAGAAAAGCTATCAGGCTCCTCAGGCCCATGACTTGAAGAAAGCCACTGCTACTGGGAAGTTAGCTATTACGCCCTCCTCCTCCATCTGGAGAGAGCTGGATCCCGCATTATGCACCCTATCCAGAGAAGAACTTCTCACAAAATTTGGGCTAGATGAAGATGGCGACAGCAAGTTCAAGATAGCTGTTGACCCCATGACGTGCTGGAAAGCCGTCGTCGGTACTGATACTCGGGTGAGCAGTAATCATAGCTCTAGCTGCAAGTTAACATGATGCCTCTATCTACAAGTCAAATTAACGCTAGTCCTATCTTCGAATGATGTTCATAGAGCCCTAAATTGACGCCATACGTATACCAAGTACTTACCATTGTGGCGCAAGGAAGGGAAGCGGGTGCCACAGTGATAGAGCTAGGCCGCAAACTGAAGCACGACCAAAAATCTCTATTCCACTTTGTGAAAGTTCTCATCGATCTTCAACTGGTTGTTAAGTTCCGTGCGTACCAGCACAAATCATGGACTAATCGCGTGGTTCACAGGCGTTATCTCGCAACTTCTGAATGGTATAGAAATTCGATCAAAAAAGATGAAGACCCTCAAACTTCTTCCACCTCCCAAGCCCAAACTGTAAGCTTTGATCTGGATGAATACGTTTCTGCTCCCATCGAACAGTTCACCATGGCTTCGCTATCTCACAACGCCTCAGATAACCAAACGATGAGCAATATCATTCATTCTGCGACCACCGATGATCCGCCAAAGGCCGCCATGTCACCTATCAATAGAGAGGTCCTTGCCGTGAATGAAAATCTGGTCAAATCGAGAATGTTTAATGTCCTCAAACGGAGCCCAGAAAATACGATGGCTCATGCTGACATCATCAAAGCAATTGTTTTGAGTCAATTTCTTTTTTTTTTCATTTTTCTCATTAATTAGGATATGAAGATCAGGTATCTAACACCCAGTTTCATTCTTGTACATTTCCCAGGGTATCGCAAATCCAACGAAAGACGAACGAAGGCGACTTAACCGATTGATTGATGCCTACATCAAGCGTGGGCTTGTGGAAAGAGTCGCCATAGTGAACTTAAGTGGGAACACCCCGTGCATTCGATTGACTGCACTCGGCGAAGAGTCAATGCACACCACTTCAAGCCAACCGAGACCTGTCACCATGGGCGTTGATGATCAAGAGCTCGAAGAGGAATTAGGTGTCTTACCGATAACGAGGTCAATTGGGCAAACTATATATGATTTGCTCGAAAATGCAGGACAAGAAGGGATTATCTATAAGGTTAATAATTCCTTGCTCGTGAGCTTGTGTTATGACCAACTAACATCTTCGTGCAAATGAACAGACTCTTTGCCATAAACTCAATGGCATCGAAGGTCGAACAGCAGAACAGATATTAACCAGAATGGAGCGTGAGCAAGGTCCTACGCATCTGTCTCACCTCAAAGTATCCAGTGTGCTGGAAACTTCAGGGCGGGAAAAGCGCGTGAGATGGTTTAGCTCCCAAGGGCTGAAGGCAAAATGCCAAGCTGCTGGCATCATGCTAGCTGCTGATGAGGAGGACGCACGAGATACGAATGTTGGGGGATTTATAGACATAAATCCGTCAACCCTCAGTCAAACTTTCTACGACAATGCTGCCCAACTATATGGCAGATCCGTTCCAGAACCGAAGGGCAATTGGGGCAAATTGCCCAAGCAGGCAAGTCGCGTCCCCACGACCGGACGTCGGGGCAAATCTTCTCAGCGGGCGGCTCGTATGGATAGAAACTCTTTACAGCAGAAAAATAATATGAAAGGTGAGGCCGTTCCCAACATTAAGCGTGCCGGCCCATAGCATACTGAATATAACTCGTGTCTCTGATGTTTGCTGGGGCAGATTCTTCTCTGAAAACTCACGTGACAAATACATCTAACAGCATGGGTGTCGGTATTCCCTCCAAACGTGCTATCCTCGAGAGTCTGCATGACGCAGAACCAGGGAAGCGTCCGAAACGTGGGTCTCATTCAGGTCCGTCGGTTATGGAGGGAGATTCACTGCCGTCAGCAATAACCATCGAAAAGTCCAAATCAGCGACGCAACTACATCCTCAACCTAGCATTCCAAATTTACCTCAGCATTCCAATGAACCTCCACCTCCCAGCATTGAGCGTAATAAACCGGAGACTTCCATCACACCGCCCGTTGATAGCCCAGGTAAATGGTTTTTGTTACTGTTTCTTGCAAACTAACTGATTATCCCATCTTTATTGACTCGATACAGGTGGCTTACTGAAAACCCGAGGTGCTCGACAAAACCTCACTTCATTGCGCCGCGAATTCCACCTCCTTGAAGCCATCAAATTTGCCGGCGGAATAGTTGAAAATACCAATGAGTTAGCAAAAGCCGTCCGGGACCTCGTTGACCGAGCGGATCAAGATCAGGTGGTCATTTTGATGGACAATCGAACGTTGAACTTTGCTCTGCATGGCCTCGAAGCTAGAGGGGAAATTAAATTAACAACAGTGCTAGTGACCGATGCCTTGGGCGCTTCTTGCCTCCGTAAAATCATATACCTACCCAGTATTCCATTAGATGGCCCGGAAATGAGGAAGTGGTTAGAAGATTTGAAAGTGCGATTCAAAACGCTTGATAAAGCAACTGAAGCACGTGTTAACCAGCATAAAGATTTCGCCTCTCCTGTGCATCGACTACCTCCAAGATCAGCTAGCAATCCTTCACCCCTACCTAACGCGCTCGGTGTGAATGACGAGGTTCTTCACGCCGCCTTCCTCAATCAATGGCGATGCTTGTCCCAGCTTTACGGCTTTGTTTTGGGCAAGGCCGCTCGAGCAAAAATTCTTCATGTGCATATTCTAAAATCGTTTAATGACTCGAGTCAAGCATCTTCTTCAAGATTAACGATCAACTCTGGCCATCGAATATTTTCTTCCGGCTTCCTTTTCCAGGAATTGCCGGTCCAAGTGTTTGCTAAATTGGTCCCAATTATGGCCAAGAGTGAAGAGTTCGAAAAATTGCGCGCGACTCCTGGGGCACTGGAAACCCCAATGAGCAATACCCCGCTAGCAATCAGACGGCTATTCCAAATAGGGAACCAATTTTCACGCGTAAAAGTATACCAAATTGTGGAGGTTCTATATCATCTCAAGCTGATAGTACCGTTGCAGAAAAGTTCAGATTCCTCCGAATTTTATCGTATCGGCGCAAACGGCGAGCCTTCGTATTATTCTCCTTGTCCGATGTGCACGAGTGTGGGGTTGTTTTGTTTGGTGAAAGAAGGCCATGTACACGAGTTCAGTCAACGGTCTCCAAACCCACCACCTGTGCTGTCAAAGTGGCCTTTGAAGGATGAGCACGATGGCGAACGCTTTTGGGAAGAACTTAAACGAGCTTCCATACCGAACCCGGAGGCACCCCCGACCAAAAACGTTGTTGATTGCGAAGATGAGAAACTGTTTAACGGGCCTCCGAAACTCTTGCAGATGCTCACGGACCAATCTAAGTGGCGGGATGGCATTCAACTGACACCCACGCAGCGGGAATATATACATAGGTTCGACAAGCAGACAAGATTGACGCATGACCTTGAAACAGATGATCAAATGATTTCAAATATCGCACGTGTACTGGTCACCGTTCCCGAGGCTGTACGGCAAGCGATACGAGGCTTCAGAGAAGCTGAAGCATTAGCCCGTGCCAAAAAAGCTCAGAAGGCTCTCAACCAGCCACCCAGAAAAAGGGCGAAAAAACGGGCTCCTGAGGTCGATGCTGAGAGTTTGAAAGTCGCTCAGGAGAAGGCAGCCAAAGTATTAGCAGATAAAGCTAAGAACGCCTTGAAACAGAAAGAGGGAGATTGGAATTCAATCATTAAGCGGTTTAAAACGCAGTCCGGTATCACAGAAATTGATGAAGGCGTACTCACAGATTTACATAAATTATTCACAACGAGCAATGGCGGCATCAATGCCAATCAACTTGAGTCAGAACTAACGACATGGCTACAACGGAAACGGGCTTTACAGGATGCTAACTCGATGGAAGTGGATAAAGGTACTGAACGGTTGGTTGAAATAGAAAACACCATCGGCTCCTCCAAGCGCAACATGTTACCTGCATTGCCTTCGGCCAAGGCCAAGCGTATCAAAATGTTAAAAGCCAAGCCCACGCCTCGAAGATTAAAAACCAAGCAAATCCACCAGCCGCGCGTCCTTCCGGAGAAACCCAAAAGGATAAGTGCAATAGCTGCGAATGCTATTCGACCACAGCCAGACGTAGAGATAGGACTAAGACCATCACCTTGTGGTAAGTTGTGAATTTATGGGTTTCGCTAATTCGCTTGGTCTGATGGCACACTTTTCTGTTTGAATTGCTCTAGTGAACAAACCAGGTCAGCGCATCCGTATAGAATGGGACGAGACTCTTGACGACTTTCTGCGAGATATGGTCGCGATCATGCGAGCTAGGGCGTTTGCAACCTGCGCTCACGTTCTACCTTGGCCCATCACCATGAAACTGTTCACAGGAGCCCGTACTCACATCCTAAGAAATCGGCACGCAAAACTGGAACGCGATCCAAAAGAAAAAAAGTATCTTGACCTCCTCACTGAAGCGTGGACTCATGTGTATTTCGATAACCGAGGAAAGGTGCCAGAATTGGCAGATCCGACGCCCCGTGTTGCTGCCTCTTTTGATGGCGGGCTTGCATTGGACTTTCTCAGGTCTAATATTGACAAAGCGTATCTACGATCACATGTCAGCCTTTCAGAAAAAGATGAGGAAAAGTCTTCGAGTCCTCCTCTGCCTCGTACATGCGATGAACTGCGACCCAATTACAAAGTTAGAAGGATGCTTCCCTCGCGACGTGTAGAGCGCTGGGATGATATTCACTCGTTCTCAAATTCGGTGGTCCGTGAAATGAGCATTATCACTGAGGCGTTCACAGGCTCATGTCGGATAGGAACAGGATCTGAAAAGACACGCTCAGTGTCACATGAAGTATTACGAGCATGCGAGGCTATCAAAGTACGTGATTTTTTTTTAATGAGATCAAATGGATTTTGTCATAACCTTGACTGACAGGTACTGAACTTGTCAAGCTGCTCACATCAACACCAATCAAAACTTACTCGGAGCCTATTGCGGCGGCGACTTTGTCTCATTACCCCAATGAGTTACTGGTTCGTGCTACTGACTACCTTTGCCTGAAAGGTGTCATAGCGGTTGGGGGCAAACTCCATTATAAGAAACGACTTCCTGGCCGTAGTTATTGCTACACAGACAAGTGAGTGCTTTCCTTGGCAGTTCAATGATCTTATCCACATGGAGATTTGACGCGCATTTTCTTCGACAGATATTTATCCAACCCTGATACAAGAGCTTTGCAGGGGCCCAGGGATAGCTCTTTCACACGTTTACGCAGTGGCTTGATATCGAACTCGGAAAAAGAAACAACGTGGTCGCTGCTTGCCTCTGATACTGAAACTGCTTCGTTACTACATGCTTACTCTCGAGGAGAGGTTAGTAGAGCTAACTCTGTGTAACCAATGATTCTGCATTGCCTCAGTTTGTCTTTGCATTATTCTATTTCATGTTCTATCAGGTTTCGCTGCGGATAGGTACGAATCCAAATCGCTCGAAAATATGGGACATTTCTAATTTCTATCGCACCAGGAAACTTGATGATCATTGCATCGAAAACTCAGTCCAAGTTATCTTTCAAGAACCTGCCACTCAAGAAATTATACGCTTCGCAAACACCCAGCCACCTCAAACTCAGTTAGATCTAGTTAATCAAGCTGTACTTCAAGCAGGACCTGGGGGACTCACGCCCCAGGATTTAGTGGTGAGTCAGAGCTCTATCCGAAGACAAGATTCCATAGTTGTGCTCAATGCAACGGACTTGACTGTTGATCTCTTTCCATGACACCGCTGGTAGGAGCAATTATCCCCCCCAGTTTCCCACGATATCCTGGTAGCTTGCGTCCACCATCTGACCAAAGTTGAACCACCGAAATTACATTGGGGCTGTGATGAGACAAACGCCATATTATTCTCCTCGGACTACTTGCAGCATTGGGCTCAAAATTTATACGTGAAGGCGCCAAATGATGACGCAAACAAGGACCAAAATTTGGTCCAGGTGGTCCAGGATAAGAATCGAGTGACTCGCGTAATTCCAAAGGATCCCGGCTATCTGGTTCCTCGCTTGTGGATGGATTTGTCTGGCGATTTGGTCAAGGATTTACGCCAACTTTCTATGGACCGAGTCGAGAACCTGATCCAAACTTTCCCGGGATTACCTTATGTACGGCCTCTCTGGATCATTTCCCAATAACTAAATTTTCTGTCTGACTGATTGACTTATTATTATCTTGATTCAGGATGAATTGACAAGACGGACAAAATTGCAACTAAACCCTTTAGAGTTGGATGACGTCCTGGAGGAGCTCGTTGCGCATGGGAAGGTGGTCGAACATGAATATGGACCCGATCACTTACTTGATGGTCAAGATCATCAAATCCCCAGTCGTTGGATTCGTGGCTTCGATCGGCAGAGACATTTCTGGACCCCTGCATGAGGTCAACTTTCCTTCTCGTGGAGGGGCAAGTAGAGAGCTGCACGGATTCGAACAATTCTCGTCAAAAATGGGTTCTACTCATTATCAATGATGTTCAGACATAATGGTTATGATCTCTTTTGTGTTAGATTTGTTTTTGTGTTTTCCGATTTAGTTTAGGATTGTCCTGTTGTTAGACCAGCTATATCTTATTTGTGCTTCTGTGCTGCATGTGAAAATTTATGACGAATGGGGGCTCTATGAAGTGCCTCCCTCTGCTAACTTGACACAAATTCCCCCTGGTGGGAGCTTGCGGCCTGTGTACCGCAGCCCTCCTGCAGGGAGGGACTTGCGCATTAAGTCCAACTTACTGCAGGGACAGGAAACGCCCTTTGCAGGGAACAATAATCATATGGCCACAGCTTCATCCCCCCACAAATTACAGCCTGGCTGCAGGGGCCCGTGGTCCATTGACATTCCAGCTTTCTTTTGCAACCGGTCTCAACCCCTCAAGCCATGCCATTCTCCCTCTATAATTTTTTGAAAAATTCGAAAATGCTCCAAAACAGTCAAAACCTTGTTTTGGGATTTTCCAGAATTAACAAGGACAGCCGGTGCCCCTCTTGATCAGAGTGACTCTGCCCCAATCTAAACCTTCTTCACCCCTCTCTTCCTTGACTTCAAGTTCAGAAAGTCAAAAACTCAACATTTAGTTAAGCTAGCTCCATCTGCACCTCTGAGATGCTGTGGCTTGCCCCTCCATTTTGATCTGGACTAGCCCAGTACAGCAAGCAGTCCATCATCCCCCTGCCACATCCATGGATACCTCTCTGTTCCTGCTCCCCTCTCATAACCACGTTGTACAGTGCCACATTATGTGTATATATAGTCTGCGGCCTGCTCCAGTTTCCTTTTTTCCTTTTTCCTCACCGAGCCAAGATTGGAAAGTTAAACTGGAAGGTTGTGTGATAGAGCTAATACCATGGTTCATGTCTTGCCATCAGATCTGCACATCATACCACAACAAGGATTAATACAGGCAGGTGAGTCTGACAGGTTACCCTTGTCCAGTGACTACTGTCTGTTCTCCCATTGTGGAAAGAAAAACTGCCTGTAGGTAAACTGAGAGTTCTTCTCCGTGAAAATCAAGTAATCTTTGGTTTCACTGTGGATGACTGTGATCAATTGTGATCTGAACTTCTAACACCTGATAACAAACACTCCCTTTCACCGCTCTTTACTTCTGCAACCCAGAAAGAGATTCTAAATGTTCTGCCTTGAATGTTTTGAAGACTTGCTTGACTCTTCACTGACTCTGCACTATTCAGTCTCCTAAATAGATGATAGGATGGATCCTACAAAAGCCCGCACACACAACCACAACTTCCACCTCGCCCCCGCACTCCTCCCTGCATCCCCATACCCATTGAGTTCCCGCACCCCCAAAATCCCCACCGATTCCCACTCCCTGAAGGACCGCCCCTGCGTCTGCCTTACTCCTCAGGCCCCCGCTGCCCAAACCTTAGACCCCCTGGCCATGCGGCCAATCCAATTTGCCCCTGCAGCACCCTCCAAAATAACCCTCGTCCGCCTGATCCCCATCCAGCACCCGCCCAAGCCCCCAAAACCAACCTCCTTGTCCCCCTTATTCCCGCTAAGACCAATCCGCCTTTGTTCTACCTCCGCTGACAAAAGCAAAAGCAATCCACTCAGCCTAAAAAAGCTCTGAAGATACATTCCTTTGTTAGCTTTGGTCCACCTAAGATTTCTGTGTGTAAGATGCCCTCAGCAGCAGCAACTGCTGAGACCCGCAGCTACTGCCTTGCCTATAAAGACCCCACACTGTATACATGCATACCTAATTTAATAACATCAACCATTCATCTACTAAATCCTCCTCCCTAGACTTGACCATCTACTCTAAAGCCAATGACCAACCAAGATTTTAAATTTCTGTGTTCTTTTGGTCTCTGCTCTCTTCCTTCTTCCTTTCCCAACATGTCACTCATTCAAGTTTTCAGCTCTTTTTATGCTCCTGTCTCCTTCTCTTTAGTCTTTTTTCATAACCACATTCCGTCTATTGTAGTTAGACTATTTGAACCTTCCCCTGAAGAGAAAATGAAGCTATCAGTCCTGACTATTCTGATCCTGGAGCAGGCACTTTAGCCCCTACTCAAGAATATTCTTGGAGAAACTTTAGCCTATTTAAAATTAGTATCAAGTTAATTTTAAATTTTTCTAACAATTAACAGTCAAAAAAACTGTGTTCCCACTACCTCAATCTCCATCTCACTCAATCCCAATCCCTTCACCTTGCCATATCCTCTCTTCATAAAAAACCCATCATGTCCTCTGAAGTTGTTCAAGAATCAAAAATCCTTCTCACCAACAATAAATATACTCTCTGGCTACTTCTGATTGAGGCCAAACTCCACAAGGAAAAGACTCTCAATATTGTCAACAGAAGTGTTGTGTGTCCCAACACTGAGAAAGATAAGGAAAATGATATGCTGTATGTTAAATATAATGATGACACATACTTTGAGATCATCCAATTTCTCAGCCCAAAAGTCTTTGCTAATTTCAGTTCCACCTTACCAACTGCCAACAAGTTCAATGGCTACAAGCTGGCCTAAAGGCCGGTTTCTACATAGCTGTAGAAACTGGCCTTTATGAAAAATACCCGCTCTAACTGCTAAGCTAGTTAGCTGACTCATGATTCATATCCCAACTAGAAGATTAATACTAATTGTGGCTCACATTGTTTGAATGGCCATCCCTACAGGGCTCATCATTCCAGGTGGATATTTGAAAGAATCTATCCTGGAAATAAATGAGGGAAGTGATTATGTTGTACCCAATTTGGAAATAACAGCTGCAGATTTGGAGATTGTAGACAAGCTTTCCAATCAACCAGGCATGAATAATTGAGGAAATCAGCTCAATTTTTTTTGGTTAGATTTTCATGAAATCAAGGTGTCATCTACCTCTTTGGAAAGGTTAGTCATCCTAGTCCCACAGAAAGTGCATTCAGCCCTTAGATCATTGTTGTCAACATTCCCCTGGGACTGTCCATCAATCTTCTTGATAGATTCATTTAGTGTTCTTGCCACTGGGATACCTTCCATCATCATCCACACTGATAACAGTCTACCCCCAACAGCTTGGAATATTATTCTTGCCACTGGAATTCCTTTCCATCATCATCCACACTTTCAATTGTCTGTCCTGAATCCTTCTGTAGTGAATTCAAAAATTCCTGATTGATCTTGAGCTACTTCCCCAATTTGTTATCAGATTACCCTTTTCTTGTTAAAGACTCACCCAAAGAGTAAGTCACCACCCCCAAAAGGAAGGCAATGTGTGCACATTGCCTTGATTAAAACA
>SMGU01009231.1:0-26083 GCA_004348175.1 Puccinia novopanici
GTTGCATATTAAATCTTGCCTAAATTGAGAATTTAATAACACATGACTTCAGAAATTCACAGCTTTGTATTAAAATAATCTTGAATTACAACTCAAATTTATTCTACAATATTGGAGCAGGCATTGATGAATTTAGGAAATTAAATTTGGGTGGATGATGATTGGAATATAAAATAAGATGACCACATGAAATGGTTATTACACTGGTTTTTGTGAGGGAAAATCTGTTGTAAAAGAAATATCAACATATTTTGTGGAAGGCTGCTATTCTGATGGGCCTTGATACATGTCCACTTTAATTTGCGCACTTACATAACATTTCTCCATTTCTGGAGGCACTCCTTTATTTTCAGTCACTGTGCACCGGAGTTTTGCAAGGAGCTTGGATCTAGACTTGGTCTGAGCTCCTGAATGTTGCTTGGTAGCAAGCAACACAATATTTTTTGTGGTGGAATAGCATGAGCCAGCAATTAGTCTCAGCTTTCAGCTCAGATATTTTTGAATTAGGAGAAGGCCAACTTCAACAATACGACATAGGCAAGATATTCCTCTCAATGGTCAAAATCACTATGCATAATTTTGTTTACAATTTCAGAGATTAAGTGGTGACTTTTTTTTTGTGGCAATATTCAAGACAAGTTCCGGAAAGGCTGAGAGACATATTTGAACTATTTATCCTCAAAGGACATTCTAGCCCCATTGGACATCGAAACACAAGCAATAAATCAGTGTGTCCTCATAAATTTGGAGATTAAAATAATGGAATTGAGATCATCGGACAGACCCAATGACAAGGGCCTTGACTCTCTGCCCCCAGAAAGCTTTAATAAGCTAGAATTCCCAGGGTTTCCAGCTCACATTCTTCAAATCAAAATTGGCATGCCTATTATCCTTTTGAGGAATTTGAACAGATTCAAGGGGCTCTATAATAGTACAAGAATGTTAGTGAAAAGATTTTCCAATTGTACACTTGTTTGCAAAATCATGACTGGGAAATTCAAGGGTAGAGAGGTTCTCTTATGCAAAGTAATATTGCACTATCAGGCAGACCCAATGGAAGAATTTCTTTTTATTTCTACCAGTTTCCCATGGCTGCCTTGCAATGACTATCAACAAAAGGCAAAGACAAAAATTGGAAAAAGTTGCAGTAGTACCTAAGACTGCTGTCTTTGCGCATGGTCAATTGAATGTTGCGCTTTTGAGAGTGACTCACCCTTCAAGATTTCATGTGCTTCAATTAGGAAGGAACAGAATTTCTATGAATTTAGTCTACAAAGAACTTGTTGAATATATTTGCTCTAAATATGTTCATTAGTGTTTGGCTGTAATGGGTGTGAGATAGCTCTAATGATGAATAAGGATATGTGAAATAGAGGAGCCAAGGTGTAAGTCTCATGTTGAAAATGAAATAAGGAGTTGTGGAATCTTCCATCACCTTTTATCTGAACCTGTGCTGGCAGTGGCGGAGTTTCCCCTGGACCCTAGTAATTAAATACTTAAATACTTAAATGATCAAATGATTAAATGGTTAAATAATTAAATAATTGAATAATTGAATAATTGAATAATTAAATAATTAAATAGTTAAATAATTACATAATTAAATAATTAAATAATTAAATAATTAAGGAATTACATAATTAAATAATTAAATAATTAAATAATTAAATAATTAAATAATTAAATAATTAAATAGTTCAATAGGTAGATAATGGATTCTGTAGCTTTAACCCATCTTTTCAGGTGGTATTTTGCTGACCCTTTCATAGACGCATCTATTTATTTATTTTTTCAGCCCTTGTTCAGGAGGCATTTGGATTTTTTTTAGTAATTGAATGGAAACTATGTTTCAGCTACCTGGATCTAGACACAGTTTACTTTTCTGAACATATCAAATAGATTTATGAGAAAATTCAGTGTAAGCTGAAATTACTTCTTCAAAAAATTACATGGTTATTTTTTTACATAAAGTATAAATTTTTGTACATCCATTCAAATAGATGTCCAATAAACCAGCCAAATCACTTCACTAAATTAACACAAAAGTTTGAAGCTGAAATTCAAAGGTAAAAAAGTCTAATTTCAATTTGGCATTCCAAATTCTTCCCTTGAGATGTGTTTATTTTTTAAGAGGATTAAAATGGTCTTTCAGGATTTTTTGATCAGAAATCCATGTCCCAGTGATGGTGCTATTGCATCATTTTTTAATGATGAGGTGAATGGGAGGTCCTCCTCCAGTCAAAGACTTCCATGGAACATCTCCATTCCCCCCTAATTTATGGCCATAAATCAGGATGGACATAGCTGTAAGAGCCCAAGCCTTATTCAGTAAGGCCTGCAATTACAACCAGACTAAGAGAACTCAATAAATTCATAAGCTACATAGACAAAGAAAAATAGAATCAGTGAAATTCCCCCACACCACACCATATTTCCAGGAGTATTATTATATTGTGAGAGTGGGTGTTAGTATAGCTCAACACTTCAAACTCAAAATATCTCATTGGGTTAAACAGAAGACTTGGATCAGAGAGTTGGGGCAGGTCTTGAAAACCATGAAAGATTTGTTGATCAGATTTTTGGGGGACTTAAGAGTTCATGTGGATACCTTTTGTGAAATGTAATTCAGAACTAATCCAATCATTGGTTTTGGGTTCTTTTTCTGGAAGATAAGTGATTGAAAAGGCACTAAATGTCACAAGATGGTGGTAGAACTGTTTCTCTTGATATGCTGCAATGCTGGGGCCTGAGGGATGAATAGGATATGGCAGTAGAGGTTGGACTCTGACAATTGTGTTTTCACGGGCTATTGGCCGGGTCCGGGCTGCCCGAGCCCACCTGACCGGTGACTAACATGAACCACCCATCGAACCGTGCAACTCCCCAACACCAACCGTATGATGGACCCGAGCAAGGTGCGACAGAGCACGCAAAAGCTAGAAGCCGAAGTACTGGATGAATACGGGCGAATGGTGGAGCTACTAGATCGAGTAAGTCGGTGTTTTATTTTATTTTATTTTTACTGCTGCGTCATGCAAGGAAAGCTGAATCAGCGGACTCAATCCTTCCTTGCGCCTATCACAGATGTCGAATTCGGCCCACGAGCTATCGTCCCTACCGCCGTATCTGTTGGAAGGTCTCTTGCCGCTCGAACGCAAGATGGGCCTGGTCTTGACGCTCTTCAAAGCCTCAGTCTGGTCGGTGCTGGTACAAAAACAAAGAGAGTCTGAAAATCGTCAGCGTTGAATGTCGGGCCTTACTTGAAGAAGCAAAATTCATAGTTGGTCCGTTGTACCACTTATTGTTATTTGTTTGACATCGAAGGGGGGGAAACAGCTGCTTGCCTTAATGATATGTCGCAGCAGTTTATGACATCATTCGCCCTCGAATTGTTCGTCAGCCCGAGCCAAGATTCATATGGCTGCGAGCTAACAGCCCGACGCGACAAGCGCGTTGACGAATTGTCGTGAAGAGAATAAGTCAGCTGACTCCGTTTTGGCCGTAGTGGCTTGTGGATGTTGCTTGAAACCTGATTTTGTGCATATCATGAAGAAGATGTGTATAGTTACAAGTATCGAGAGACAATTGTAGATGCTTCGTTTGGTGCCGTGGTACAAGTGGGCAGCAACAGACGCAGTTGGTCGGCGAGTTTTTCGCTCGGAGGAATATTATTTCTCAAGAGGGCTCTGTGGCGGTGCTTGCCGTCATGAGCTTTGCCGAGCCGGTGACGCCATATATTTATAATTTATAATTTTATGATTGATGATCACTGTGGTTCGCTTGATCGTCGCAACCGATGTGGGATCAGCAGATGGTCATGGAAGACTTCCTTCTGTTGTGCGGCTGCTCGGGTCGTAATAAATATATTTATTGTTATTCCTCCTCATGACGTCTCCCTCATGAGTTCGCCCCAACCACATACAATTTGTGTCCCCTGAGTGCTGGTCGACTGTAAGTAGCTTCCTACCAACCAACCTGTGTGTGGCTGGACACCCTACATATGCCATCTTGGGTGAGCGGGCAGGGTGTTTCTTGCAGAGAAGGGTGGTGCGTCCAAGCCTCGTTCCTTCTCACCACTTCCCTCCCACCAAGTGCTTTGACATCATCTTAAAATCTCAATCGGTCAACTCACACTCCACCTGCTTGCTCTTCCTAATTCAGTCGCCGAATATCATCTTGTGCTCTTCTACCCGCCCAGCCATCTCCTCACTAAATCACCACCCCACTTAACAGCACACCACCTCATCCAGCCCTTGTTTACTCACCCTCTTCAGTGCCATGCACTCGTTCTTCAACAAATCCAGGAACCTGAAGAACAAGCTCACCTCAACCTCAAGCCCATCCTCATTCGATTCCCTCCCTCAATCATCTCCTAGCGAGCTTGGTCGCATTGCCCACTCAACACCCCTCTTCTCCAACCATTCCAGCACCGAGAATCCCTCCGATGCCGAACTTCAACTCATGTACGGCTACATCGGTCTCCACACCGAGATCGAACTCGACCTTCCCACCACCACCCGTGCCGTTAATCTAGTGGCTCAGGAACTCAAAGCCAGAGCACTCGAAACTCCACTCCTATTCAGTACTCACGCACTCGATCTCTCTACCGAAGGCACTCACTCTCTCATCAGGCGTTTCGTTAACAATCAAAACGAATTCCCTCAGGGTTAGCCTTTGTTTCCCCATTTGACTTGATTGCAGTTCAGACCTCCTTTTTTTAAAAAAAATAAAAATAAAAAATAAACCAAAAATACTATGCTAACCCAGTCTTTTTTTTCCTCCCTCAATTCTTGTCAGATGTCGTGATTCACGGCCCGGAAAATCTGGCGGCTTTTCTGAAATGGCTTTTGTCTCGTTACGTCAATGCACGAGGTACACATGGTATCCTTGCCTGGGAGCAATATGCCAGTTGGCGAGAGTCCGAAAAAGGTATGCAGTCCTCTAATCCACCCTTCAGCATTCAAATACTTGCGCGTTTACTGACTGTCGTATATGAGTGTTAGCTTTTGGATATCCTGCTAGATTTCTCAGTACCCATCTGTTGGCTCTAATGCCTGCACAGGCAGCTCGTTTGCTATCTTGCCTCCTAGATCTTTTTGCGAGTGCATCGGTTCGTGCAGATTTGAACGGTATGACTGCTCATAAATGCGGAGCCCTATTTGGGTAAGCTCATTTGACTCTCCCAGAAATCTCAGCATGACAGTAACTGAGCCTTGGTCCCTTTTCAGTGCCTATATCTTTGGACTCGAAGATGACAAGCCGTTTGAGACAACTTATTCGCATTGGTTACGCCAATCTCACGCTACCGAACATTTAATCTTAGCACACGTAAGCCACCAATTTACCTTCCCCTCCTCCTAAATATCTAATCTTCAAGCAATTTTATTCAAACCAAAATGTGAACAGATGCGCGATCTTAAAGCTCAGAGCCCTACTGGAAGGCTGCCTTCGCGAATGGAAAGTACCATCAGTGGCTATCCATCGATCATCCCCTCTCTGATCAAGACACACCCTAGCGCCAGGTTGGAGAAAGTTGCACGCTTCCAGCGAATGACGGCTTTCTACAGTTCTGATCTGATCTCCAGCGCCGGCACCTGGAACGTTGTGCGAAGTAAGGCCTGGGACCGCCTCAAACCTTATCCAGAAATTGGTGCCGCCCAGTACCTCAACCACTCCAAAGCTGGCTTCTCCACGGAACCATCCAAGCTCTTTTTTTCTCCATCCTACAAGCGTCTTCTCAACATTACAAACCGAATCAACTTTGAACACGAAGATGACCATCTAGTCACCAACTTGGAAGGTCCGCAGCGTTTCAAGAACCTTGTCGAGAAGGAGTGGTCTGGCTTCCTGAATCGGGGATTTCAAGAACCAGACGCGAAAAAGTTGGAGTTCAACTTGGAAGAGACCTCTAGTGCCAAGTTGAAAGCGAAACGCGAGACGATGGACTGGGACTCCTTTAGTGGTGCTGGATTTTTAGGCAGGGAAACTTACCGACCTACAGATCTTGATTTCAAGGTCGACATACAACAACAGACACCACCTCCCTCCAACCCCCCATCCAATTTTAAGAGAGGTTTTACCAAGAAACTAATCAAGAACAGCCGAAGTCCTGCTATTTTCTCTCATGATACTACCCCGATCGAATTGCCTTCGATACTTGTCGATGAGAACTTCTTCGAGGCTTGGGCAGACATTTTAGTCAGCTCAGGTTGGTCTCGCGATGAGCCTAAAGAAGTCTCTTGGGTCTTGATTCTCTGCAAATGCAAGCCGGCTGATCACAAAGAGTTTAAGTTCCGACCAACAGCACTCAACCCTGATGGCCGCACTGACGATATGTGGACCTTGTTTGAGGAAGTTGTACCACCGGAGTGCCAAGCAGCGCAGCTAGGTTCACAAAAATCAAGTAACAAACAAAACAATCGGCGTTCCTTCCTGCGAGTGATCACTCGCAAGGAGAACAAAAGGTCACCGCAAGGGTCGACTTCCGAGAGGCCGGCGGCAGCACCAGGATCGCCTTCAAGCTACTATCCAGTAGCACCCGAGTCACAAGCACCCTCTATATCATATCCCTACTCACAATCATCTTCCAATTATCAAGTCGGCCAACCCGACTCTTCTTCGCGCGCTGCTTTCACTAGGCCTCAGTTTGGTCATACAAGCGTCTTCCGCTCACTTTCAAAAATGGTACAAGGCGGTCACTCACCCCCCAATGTTTCCGATATAAAGAATTCATACAGCAATGACGCGGAATCATTAGAGCAACTAAGTTTAAGTTCTCCCCACCAGCCTTCGGCCGGCCACTTCGGACCTTGGCTTGTTGTTCCAGACTACTCAAGTTCCTCCTGCTCAGCTGATACAAGTCGTGGCGTGCCGAATTCCATCGGGGTTGGTAGCAGCAGCTCAGAAAACCTCGATCGGCCATCAAATCCATCACCTCCTCCATCGGATCGACTGGAAGGCTCCCCTACCATGACCAGCGTCGATGGCGCATCCGGCGCCGATACTGAAGGACTGGCTCATGATGACAGCCGCTCCTCGGCGGTTACGCGTTCGATCGCAAGTAATTCTGATTTCACTGTTGAATTAGTGGAACGACTTCCTGAACGATCATCTTACCGCTTGAGCCCGCCATCGTTGATACCCATCAGAAGTGTTGATCCTGACCATCCAGCCCGCAAGCCACCCACAACGTTGCCTGCAATGGACGCGTTTGAATCTTCAAATCTATCATACACTCGCGTAAGTTGACACCCACTTTTGTCCAGTCCGCTCAAAACATGTTTTCCAAACACGCTATCGGCATCATGTCGTATCCCATCTATCTTCATATGTCGTTATTTCTTTCTATCCTTTATATTTCCTATATCCACATATACTGTTTGCAAAAACACATTCAGCCATCACTGCGCTACCCAATCACCCATTTATCACTGCGCTACCCAATCACCCATTTCCTTTTTTTTTGCGACTGACCGATCCTCAATGCCAACAACAATGTCCTGCTATGTCCCTTGGTGAAGAGTACCCGCCACCTTTAAGTGGATGACCAATTGGTCCTAATGATAATCCATACAATTACAACTTCAGCTGACTCACTTGTGTCTTATATTCTCAACAAAACAAAAAAATGCAATAAAAAAAACAAAAACAAAAAAACCAGGATGCAAAGCCCCCGATTTCCCCTCAGTCGAGCATTTTTTCTTCACCGATGTCCCCGTCAGGCGACAAAAGGTTCCCACAACAACATGTGTCACCCCCACGTGAGGTAGACCAGCAGCGACTGGAGAAGCAGATGGTGCTTGAGGACCGGCGGCAGCGGCTCGAACAGCTACGACTTCAGCAGCAACAGCAAAAGCAACAACGGGCACAAGAACAGCAGGCATCTCCACAAGCGGCGCCCCCAGTCACACTCTACGAACGATCAGAACACCCTCTCCAACAGCAACAACAGCCACCGCCTTCTCCCCAGTCATTGGTATCGGCACTTAGGAAAGTGTCGCCAAACAACAACCCTTCTTCACCCGCTAGCTCCCTCGAGTCTCCTGGTGGTGGTGGCCGTGATGAGGATCGCTCTATTTCTCTGCGCAAGGCCGTACCCCCTTTGAGCCCCAATAACCACTTCTCTTCCAGACCTGTCTTGCCTCCGCAATTTGACATCAGGGCTAAAAAAGTTTCCAACAGTGAGTTCCTCTTGTTTCCCCCTTTAATCTCTCATGAACCCCATGTCTCCTCGTTCGATTCGATGGATTACTTCAGTCGATTGACGTTTTTTTTTCTATCACGATACATCAGTTGTGGATCTTTTTGAGAAAGCCCAGCCCGAATCTCCCTCACGTGGTGAACACGATTTACGGTCCTTAGCTTACACCATGCCGCCCTCCCCCATCCGGATCCCCGTTCGATCACTGAAACTGTCGCGCGTCGGTGAGCAAGAGGAACAGTGACTTCCTCCTCTGCCTCTACTCTATCCATCTACATGCTTGTATTATATTATACCTCCCTTTCCCCTGCTGTTCTCCCTGTGGGATCACACCCTTATCCATCCTAGATCGCTCTCCTTCGCATTTCAAAACTTGGCTTTTTCGGTCTTCTCTGTAAGTATGTTTCTTTTTCTCCCTCTGACTCCTCCCTCCTTTGTCGGACTGCCAAACATTATTATTATATTTTTTTCCTCGTCTTTTATCCTTTTGGGACATTTTTCTTTTTTTTTTTTTGGAGTTACTTACTCTCAATGGTTATAAGGCTTTATTTCATTCTCATGGTATGATTGATTTCCTATGGAGACTCATTAGGCTTGTAAGAAGTCATCAGATTTGTTTGATATTGAAATAAGTTTGCACACATAAACCAACAAGAAAATTAAACAAAAATACACCAAAACAAAACAAAAACAAGAACAACCTTAGACATATAATGAGACCAAGGGACATGATATTAAGAATAAGAGAATCAATCGAGACCACAGGGATAAGAACCCAGTTGGCTAAATGGGGAGGACACCTTTTTTGTAATTGAAATCCACAAAATCCTTAGTGAGACATTGTCAAAAGGACTCAGCCGTAGTGTCGGTTTTGCTGAGAATGCGCCCCACTGTCCTCCTGACTCAATGCACTCAAGTCACCCAAAAAGACCTCCGCCCATTGATTGCCAAGTTTTGCAAGCATGTTGTGCAGCACTATGCAGCTGTATGGCCATGCAAAAAAATCCCGCATGTGGCTCCGTTGATACAAGTGTAAGCGCATCTCTCGTAGCAATGCCCATTGCACCTTCAGGATGCCAATTGAATGTTTGTTCCTGAATCGCAAGTTTGCCAAACAATAGTTGAAATAAGAGTTCATCGGAGTGTTTGACGCAGGAGCCTTGTAAGCTGGAATGACGTGGGAGCCAGCTCATAGGCTGAGTTGGCCAGCAAATATTGTCCTACAATTAATCAGTCAGTCACTCAGCATCAACCAATCATCACAAGAAAAATAATCTACAGTCAAATGAACCACACACCCTCTGTGAAATAAGAAGACACATTTGTATGCAGATTCATCCGCTTGAATACCCGGCTATCACCACACAAGCCTGGCCAACCTGTGATGAAAGATGTTATTATTTTATTGAATTCACATATCACCTGCGCGTTCACAGATTAGCAACGTTTTCTATCATAGAAACCTCCCATCATATCCGGGTGTTGACTAAGTGGTATTGTAGTACCATCTACAAATCCGCACAGCTGCTAAAACCTTCCGTGGCCATCACCTCCAATATTTCTGCCTGGCAAGCCTCATCTGGCCAAACGACATATTCACGGCCGAGGGAGTTGATTGCTTTGATCACTTGCCAAGTAGCCTTGATCACAGTGCCCCAACCCACATTCAAGTTTCTAGAGAATTGCCCCACCAAAGCACCGTTTCCGTTTGAACCCAGCCGTTCCAGTGTGAGAGCCAATTGATGGGTCACAGGCAGCTGAGGACAAATGCCACCACAATGAAATACTGGGTTCCAGCAGATGCAACCAAGAACAGTAATAAATCCTGTTTTTGTGGTCCTTGCTGATTGACAAAATTGGCCTCCGACATGCTGAATAGTTGCTGCAGGTCAAATTCCTTGCGTGTTTTGAGAGTAGGGCGAGGGTGGAGGTATTGGTTTGTCAGGAAGAGTTGTAGTTGCTGCTTGATCTGCTGCCAATTGTAGAGGAGGTATTTGTAAATCAGCTGAAGTTCCTGCTTCTAGCACTGCAAAAAAAGCTTGATCAACTGCCTGCAGTTGACATTCAGCATGTTCCAGCCAAGCTTCCATCCAAACTCCACATATTTGCATATGTAGATTTTTTGACACAGTCACTGTGCAGTGTGCACAGTGACTGTGCATCCAAGCTTGGTTGAATCAATATTGGAGAAAAGTTTGAGTAACACCACAAGCTTCCTTGGACTTTCAGCATGTCAACTGCAGGGAGTTGAGCATGTTTTTCCTGCAGTGTAGGAAACTATATCTCCAATTCTGTGAGGGGTTTGATGCGGAATAGAGCTGCATCCACAGGTCGTCCAGTTCAGTGTGATCCATCCAAGCTAAAAAATGAAAATATCGCACAGCATAGCTTGTCACTTGGAGTATCCCTCATGAGGCTGCAAGAGGAATTGGTAAGGGATGAGCTAAGTCGGAAAAAAGCCAGAAAAAAAAAAAAAAATCAAAGAAAAGCATAACTTACTAAGGATGGGTGGAAGTGATGAGTGTTGACAACCTGGGCGTGATTTATGTGAATGAGTTGAGTGGGCTGATTGATGCTGACAATCCTGTTTCCAACTGCTTGTCCACAGAGTTTGACCTGCTTGTGGATGTAAACCACACTTAAAAAAGCAAAACATTTTAACCATGTTTGCTCGGGATTTTTTTTATGTGCTGACAAGTGTCTACGTGAACCCCGCTAATGACAACAGGTTAGGAACACTCCACTTCCTTGGAATATTTCACATACCTTGGAACACTTAAAATCCCTCGGAACGCTTGCAAAAAAGGTGCCACAATCAACAATACATCCGCAAGCACGGTGGGCATTTTGGGCCTTGGCAAAAAAGATAGCCAGGCAGGTTGAAGACCTTTTAATCATGAATCTCTTGAAAGTGCCACTGATATCTTTGTTAATAAAAAAACCTATGCTTGTGACCCTTTACATAAAAGAAGCTTGAGTTCAAAAAAATGGAAAGATCATGATTGAGCAGTTTGTGAGTACTGCATGAGTGGGTAATGAAAAGAAGGTCAGAGATAACCCAGATCTAGTGAAAATACAATGTTGTTGTGATCACAATTCATGCACCAAGCACTATTTGTTGATAGAGTTCTGTAAAGGCCAGCTTCATTCAATCAGGTTACATATCAGGGTGTCATCCAAAAAACTATGATATGGATATCCAAGATACAGATCACCAAAAATAGCTAAGGTTACTGGAACATAAAAGATCTGTGACTTGAGATTTAATTATGTATACTAGGGCCAACACACTGAAACAAAGAGTTAGAAGAAATAACATCAATAAAACATGAAGAGAGAAAAAGAATCAACAGTGGTCATGGAAAGGTGAGACTGAAATTAGAGCTGAAGGCTATGATGGATGGAAGAACATGAATGAAGGATTGGCCGGAGAAGAAACTGGGATCAGCAATGAGTTGATTTGAGGTTTTTGAGTCAGTTTAATTTGGAGGAATGATAGATATTGAATTTATGACAGCTGGTTGAGAGGTTGTTGGACTGGAGTGATTTCAGGTTTGAGTTGGAGGGTTTTGAATGAGAGTTGGCGAATCAGAGGGATTGTCAAAATTGGAAAGTTAGAGGAAGAGATGAAAGGAAAATAAGATGTGACATGCAAGGAAACACAGAAGAACATTTCCTGTTATCTGCAAATACCTATTGTGTTTCCCAAAATGCTTGGACCAAGCGAGTTTTTTGTTCTTTTGTTCAATATGTATTATTCACTTTTTTTTTTTTGATTCTATCTGTTTAGTTGTGAGACAATCCACATATGATACTTGCCTCTGCAGATGGCCTCTGCTGGTTGGCGAGGTTCAAGCAGGATTGAGGAGGAACCAAGCTCATATTTGGAACCAGCACCTGAAGTTTGCTGCAACAGTCCTCCTTCCGCTGCGCAACATCACTGCCACCAGCAGGCATGGATGGCAAGGCCAAACCGCGGCCGCTGTCAGGTCGCTAAACAGCTTCCAAAGGCTGTGAGATACTTATGGCAGAAAGGATTGTGCCATTATGGCATAAAGTTTGTAAATGCATAACACGGACAAAAAAAAACAGAAAATGTGTCCAAGCATTTTGAGAAACACAATAATTACTCTTTTTATTTTATTTTATTTTATTTTATCTTTTATCTTATTTTATTTTATTTTTTTATTTTATTTTATTTTATTTTATTTATTTTATTTATTTTTTTATTTTATTTTATTTTTTATTTTATTTTATTTTATTTTATTTTTTTATTTTATTTTATTTATTTTATTTATTTTATTTTATTTTATTTATTTTATTTTATTTATTTTATTTTTTTATTTTATTTATTTTATTTTATTTTATTTATTTTATTTTATTTATTTTATTTTATTTTTTTATTTTATTTTATTTATTTATTTTAATTTAATTATTTAATTTAATTTAATTTATTTTATTTATTATATTTTATTTTATTTTATTTATTTATTTTATTTTATTTTATTTTATTTTATTTTATTTATTTTATTTATTTTATTTTATTTATTTTATTTTTTTTTTTTATTTTATTTATTTTATTTTTTTATTTTATTTATTTTATTTTTTTTTATTTTATTTTTATTTTATTTTATTTTTATTTTTTTTAAAAAAGAAGAAAAAGAAAGCATCTTATGAGGTTGTTTTGATGTTTCAACCACACAAAGTCCTACTAAAATTAGAGGATGAGTGATGCTTGGTAAAGGTCAATTTTTCTGTGACAATTCAACAAATAATTGACACAACCCCAGCCATTGATTCACAGCAGATGTGATCAAAATGCATTGCTTTGATCTATCCTCTTTGACTGCATGTCAACCTGCCTGATGCCCAGGACAATCCTTCTAGCTGCAAGAGTAGCAAAATAGACACAAAATGTAGGGAGAGGACTCCTGTGTGCAGTTTTGGACATGTAGAAATGGTAATGGAGGGTTTTTGTCAACCACAGATGTAACATCAACATACCTGACATTCCCAAAGTAATTACAATGAAAATAATTACATAATTCATCTTGTTAAATTATGTCATAAGTTGTTAAAATACTTTATAAGTTGTTAAAATATTAACATTAAATATTGTATCACTTGTACTATACTTTATCAGAATAAAAAAATACAATTAATACAATAATAAGTACCACAATAGTCATTTACATAACTGAAACCTTACTTGAACCTTATTGAAACATAAACTTGGATTATAACTTGTTACAATAGGTTTTGCCTAGTTTTGTTGGACCTCAAAAGGTTTTGTTTAGTTTTGCCATGTTTTGTTCTGTCTACACATATTTGTTCTGTCTACACATATTTTGTTCTGTCTACACATATCACTAACCTGTTGACAAGATTTCCCATAGCGAATATCTTGTAAAAAATGAGGAACATGAGGGATATTGAGTAAATATTGAGAACAAAGAGAGAAGAAAAAATAAAACACAAAAATAAATAAATAAATAATGAAAAAATGAAAAAATGAAAAAATGAAAAAATGAAAAAATGAAAAAATGAAAAATGAAAAAATGAAAAAATGAAAAAATGAAAAAATGAAAAAATGAAAAAATGAAAAAATGAAAAAATGAAAAAATGAAAAATGAAAAAATGAAAATGAAAAAATGAAAAAATGAAAAATGAAAAAATGAAAAAATGAAAAAATGAAAAATGAAAAAATGAAAAATGAAAAAATGAAAAAATGAAAAATGAAAAAATGAAAAAATGAAAAAATGAAAAAATGAAAAAATGAAAAATGAAAAAATGAAAAATGAAAAAATGAAAAATGAAAAATGAAAAAAAAATGAAAAAATGAAAAATGAAAAAATGAAAAATGAAAAAATGAACCTGATGAGAAACTAAAATAGTCTGATGAAAATATGATCAAAAACACTGGTCAACCCAAACTATAAACGGATGCAGACTACGGGAGTTGAAATTGCAACCCCTCAGTAGATGTACTACAAACATAATTTATCTTACATGCATGTTTAAAGTGGTTGCTCATATAGCCATTGCATTAATTTCTATCAGATTCCAATTTACTTGCAAAGTTTCAAAAACCATTCTCCTGATGAATTTGGATAATATTTCACATTTCTGTCAAATTGACCTTTTGGGGATTTACTAGTAAGTAGCAATTTGGCTTGCTAAGTGCAGTCAAACAACCAAAAATGGTCCAATAAAATAGATATAAAATCCAAAATCCAGATTGATATATGGAATTTTTTTCAAAATTAATATTTAAAATTCCAGCAGTGAAAGGGTGTTAATTTTGAACAAAAAAAAAAAAAACAATCTTTGGTAAATTGTGGCTTGCTGAGTGCAATAGAAAAACCAAAAATGATCCAATTAATTAGATCTAAATTCTAGAATTGAGATTTTCACATGAAGAATATTTTCTAACCATCATATGTGTTGTTCCAGCAGTTCAAGGGTGTTAATTTTGGCAAAAACAACACAAAAATGTCATTTGTGGTAGATTGTGGCTTGCAAGGTGCAATAAACATCAAAAAAGGGTCCAATTAGTTAGATATAAATAAAATAACTGAGATTTATATTATGAAAATCTTTTTCAAAATCCAGAATTTTGATCCCAGCAGTTCAAGGGTGTTCATTGTGGAGAAAATGGCACAAAAAGGCTATTTTTGGGAAATTGTGGCTTGATATCTGCAATAAAACAACCAAAATGGTCCAATGAATTATTATTGAAATCCTAAATTAATATTTATATATGGGTAATCTTATTTAAAATTTGGAATCTTGATTCCAGTAGTTTAAGTGTGTTCATTTTGGAAAAAATGGCACAAAAAGGGCATTTTTGGTAAATTGTGGCTTGCTAAGTGCAATGAAACAACCCAAAATTGTCCCATTAGGGGTATCAAATATAAAAAATCCACCATTAGAAACCGGTCAATTATCAAAAAAAATATTTCTTCATTAATGGGTCCTAAGAGCTTATTGGTGAAGAACAAACATGTTTTAAAAAAGGTGGATATTTGAAAACCTGTCAATAGGGGTATCAAATATGACCAAATCCACGATTATCTAATCAACGGGTTTCAACCAAATCCACACTTTCAAAATCCGTTGATAATATTTTGAAATATGTATTTATTTCATCAATTGCGTGTCAAGTATAACCTATAAAACCTCATTTTATTGGCTGAAAAACTGACATATTTCAGATTCAGGTATAAATTAAACCTCCACGATTCAATCACTTTCTTCCAGTTTTAACCACTTCCACGATTCAATCACATCCCATCCTCCCTTCAGTTTTCAATCACTTCAATCGCTGCTTGGTATGCCACTTATCCACTTATTATTGGATACCAACACACTAATAAACCCATATTACTTGATTAACTTTGCAGAATCATGCCTCCAAAAAATAAATCCCATCCAACACCATCAACATCCAAGAAATCGACCACCTTGCCCAAGAAAGCAACCTCTACTAAACCCAAAAACTCTCTCCCTAAGAGGCCAGCCATCAGACAAAAGTCCAAGAAAAATAAAGGAACCAATTCACCAGAAGACGATGCCGACGATAAAACTGCAGGTCACTTGAAGAAAGACGACTACCTTGTAATCATTGATTGGCTCAAGAACGAACGGAATTACAACGCCTGCTTTGGATCTGGGAAGGCTCCTGCTGTTGGCCGTCCAGCCAAAGGTAAAATCAACGGCTTTGAGATGATGGCTATCAACCTCCGAAATCAATCTGCCTCAAAGATCAACCTCACCCCCGCCAGATGAAGGATCGATTCAACACCTACAAAGACAAGTACAAGAAGGTTCACACCAAATCCATTTCCACAGGTTTTGGATTGACCGATAAAGATCGAAAGGCGGGAATCACAACGATCGATGAGAAGCTTGAAAGCATGTGTCCCCACTATCATGCTATGAACGAGTTGATGGGACATCGAGCTTTTGTCAACCCTTGGTACAAGGTTGATGCACAAGCTGATAACGATACCACTTCTTCATCTCCTTCGGAACCTGCTGGAAATGAGGTTAGAAGCAGTGAAATGGAAAGCAACAATGATTCCGTATGTATTTTCACTGTTTCTTAATAACAACTGCATGTGACTCACTCTTTCTTTCTTTGGTAATCACATGTGTAATTCAGGTTGACGATATCAATAAAATGGGTGCTATTGATGACCAAGTGGAAAATAATATGCCTGATGTTACCAACAAGGTGAGCTAAATGATTCAGATTGCAAAAACCTTTTCAATGACTGGGAATAAATGTATATGTGTTTCTTGATTTAGAGTGATGAGAACGATGCCAATGAAGGAGAACGTCTACCTTCACTCCAAGTCAACAAACGAGGCAGGCCTGCATACAACTACGACTCAACAGCCCTCGTTCCACAAGATGAAGATAATGCCAGCTCCCCTGAGATCCTTCCCAACGATGTGATTCAAGATGCCAACAAGAGCAACAAGAAGCAAAGGACTAAGAAACACGATCAAATGCTGGCTCAACTGACCCCTCAGAGCGTGCTTTGGATGAATCATCTGCGGACGAATTGCCTCGAAACAAAACCCATCACCAGATAAGGAGACACCCAGGGACAATTCAAAAGGAAAAAGAAGGGCCTCCAACTATCAAAACATCAACCCCAAGAGCCGAGCAACACCAAAGGAAACCCCTAACCCGTTTAAATCATACGAGGAGTATGCATCAAAGAGAGATGCAGGTGAGCTCTTTGCTTTTGAGATGCTAACATGCAATTGAACATCATCTGAAACAGTCATTACCATCAAATTATTCTTAGGAAAGGCCCAAGTTGCCAGGGATGGCCTCAGCTTTGAGATGCTGAAATTTGAACGGCAGGTCAAAAACGACGACAAGGGGGTTGAACTCGAGGAGAAAAATTCAACCACTCGGTTGCGCTGGAAGAGAAGAAGTGGGATCACGGGGTCAAGCTAGAGGAGAAAAAGTTAGACTGGGAAAAGGAGGAGAAAGAAAAAGATAGGAGTTTTGAGATGGCCAAGTTGGAACGATTGGCATCACAAGAGCATATCGGCAAAAAGTATGATTTGATTACTCAGTGTGTTGTGAGCGGAAAAAGCACAGAAGAGATTGAGCGTCTTGCGAATTTGTTCAAGTAGTTTCTTTAAATATTAATGCAAAAGATTTTATTTCTAAGGAAAATAGATAGACAATAAAGAGAAAAATGTGATAAATCATTCTTTATTATAAGCAGCTGAGTCGGAAATTATTTTATTCATATCTCTAATACCCCAGTGACTTTTAGTTGGATGATTGAGATAATAATTATCTTTGATTTTTTGTAGAGCTTCTTTAGTCCTCTTGGGAGCTGGCAGGATAGCCCCATGCGAGTATGTAAGGAGTTAGAGGGGGTGTGAGAAGGAAGAGTGAGATGAGAATATTCAGTGGCTTTCCAGGCACACTCAACAATGCCATTGAATCCTGCAAAGTTAATACCACATGAATCATCTGGAAAAACGAATTCACCTCCTTGAACTGCAAAATCTTTTTCAATCAAGTTACCGGTGGTCTGGTCGATCGGGATCCACATGACAAAGGAGAAGGGTGAGGCGTCGTCATCTTTGTGGGGTGTGTTGGCAAAGTTGGAGATGGTGAAAGACAAATGGGAAGTGAAACCGTTGGGATCCTCTTTGAAGTTTGGTTCCAATCCAGGTGCATTGAGGGCATTGTGTTGCTGCTTGACTTCTTCGAAGAGAGGGCCAGAAACAGAGTAAAAACGTTCGCCAATGAAAGTGTTTTGTTCAGGAACATGGGTTTGGAGTTGGCGATATCCGTCTGGATCCTTGGCAACCTTTGCTGCAATGCCTGTCGTCCCAATTTTTGAAGCGGTTTCATATCCTTTTCGCCAACCAAGACTATACATCTTCCCCGCATATTGTGGCCCATTGGACTGGTTTGGATTTTGATATGTGGATTGAGCAATGAGATGTTGGCTGAGACGTTGGTATTGGGATTTCAGAGCTGGATCCATGGTTGAAAAGGGGTGGAACTTGACAACAGCAATAATGTTTTCACGAGATTGATCAGCCCAGCAGATGAACGACTTGTCAAAGAATCGAATCTTGGCATTGGGGTTGGGATTCGAAATATGGACAGGAAGATGTGCTACGCCAGAGAGGTTCAGGTTGGCCTTTAGACGTTTTTCCTTCCTACATCGCGCTTTGTATTCCCGGTGTTTGATTTGTTGATTGGTGAGAGGCTTGGCTATGACCCCCTCAGCTTCACCCCCTCCCCACCTTCCTCCTCACTCCTCATCTGTGGACTGTCCTCCTCCTGGTAATGAGCACACCGGCAATAGATGTTACAGATTACGGCAGGGATTGGAGCAGTCCAAGGATGGGAAGGTTGGACTTGGGTGGATTGGGTGGAAAGATCAGAGGCCAATAGACCATAGCGGGCGAGGCAGGCGGGTGATATAACGAGCTTCCTGGTCTTTGAGCTCGGAGCAGGCGCATGGGAGGAAAGGGTTGGATTCATTGCACTGTGGAAGATCTAATTTCAAAAGAAAAAGCAAAGGAGAAGGGACAAGTAACTGTGCCTGTCAGCAACAGGTGACCTGGCATGCGGGGGAAAGGGGGGGCTATGGTAGCTTACTAAGGAGGTAAAGGTTCAGCGGGTGTAGCGCTATCCTGGGGGGTTGCAAGGCTGAGGGGCGCAGAGGTTGGCGGGCAGGGGGGGCTGGATACTTGAGAAATAAGGGTAGCACTGTCCTGAGTTGCTAATTGGGCCGGCAGGGGCGGTCGGAAGCTGAGGAGGAAGGGTAGCAAGGTGGAGAAGCGGTCAGCTTCAAGGAGGAGGGAGAAAATGGGTAGCCCGGTCCTGAGTGGCTGATCGGGCGGGGGGGCGGTCCGAGGCGTCGGAGAGCTCGGAGCGAGCTGGGGGCGGTCCGAGCGTCGGAGAGCTCGGAGCGAGCCTGGGGGCGGTCCGAGGCGTCGGAGAGCTCGGAGCGAGCCTGGGGGGCGGTCCGAGGCGTCGGAGAGCTTGGAGCAATGCTGGGGGGCGGTCCGAGGCGTTGGAGACCTCGGAGCGAGGCTGGGCGGCGGCGGGGAAGCCGGGGGAGCCACGAGCTGCAAGAAAACGGGTAGCGAGGTCCTCAGGTGACCAGCGGGCCGGGGGGAGCGATCCGAGGCGTCGGAGACGTCGGAGCGAACCTGGGCGGCGGCGGGCGAAGCCGGGGGGGCCAGGAGCAGCCAGAAATCAGGGTAGCGCGGTCCGCGGCGGCGTGGGTGGTCCGAGGCGTCGGAGCGAGGAGGGCGGCGGCAGGGAAGCCGGGGGGCCCAGGAGCAGCAATAAATCAGGGTAGCGCGGTCCGCGGCCGGCGTGGGTGGTCCGAGGCGTCGGAGCGAGGCAGGGCGGCGGCAGGGAAGCCGGGGGGCCAGGAGCAGCAAGAAATCAGGGTAGCGCGGTCCTGACAAGCCAAGGGGGCCGGCGTGGGTGGTCCGAGGCGGTGGAGGACTGGGAGCAAGGCTGAGGGGTGGAGCGTTCGCGGGGGGCCAGGGGGTGTGTTGAGCTAGGCAGCAGCGGTGGGTGGGAGAGAAGTGAAGGTGAGGGTTGAGGTCTGGGGCGCCGAAGGTGGGACTGCTCCAGAGAGTGCGGGAAAGTGGGACCAGGGGCAGAGAGCAAGGGGGCTGGCCTGGGTTGGAGTAGTTGGGGGGGGGCTAGGAGGGTAGTGAGGATGTGGCAGTCAGGGAGGATGAGGCGAATGCAGCCAGGTTGGAGGGAGGATATCAGGCAGTCAGAAGGCAGGGTAGCTGAGGCAAATAAGGAGGTGTGTCAGGTCCACGGCAGTGACTAGGGTAGTATTGGGCCTATTCTGGTGACAAAGTTTGTGGTAAAAGTCACGGAGATTGTTGAAAATGGGCCAGAGTTATTGGTCGTAAGATGCCACGTATCCCATCATCTGAATCATCAACATCCTCGTCCACCGCAGGAGCTGCATCAGGCTCTTCTTCACGATATAGCTCATCCCATTCATCCTTCAAATCCGCCAGTAGATTATGGAGAATGACACAGCTGATGATCCACTTGATGGTGTCCTTCATCTCTTGCCGATTCCTGATTTGAGTCCTCATTTCACGCAAGCTGGAAAATCGTCCTTTGAGAATCCCAATGGCATGTTCAATCCTTACTCGAGACTGTGCAAGATGGTAGTTGAAATCGACATTCTGAGCATTAAGTAATTCCTTCCCTTTATAAGCTGGGAGCGTAAACCGGTCACTTGTATAAGCTGAGTCTGCCAAAAGGAACTGATTATGGTCAAAGAATTTTTCAGGCTGCTGAGCAATATGCATGTTGGAGAATACATAGCTATCGTGGCATGATCCAGGATAACCAGCTAGATAGGACGTGAATTTCTTGTTCACATCACAAACAACAGTGAGTGAAATTGAGTATCTGTTGATGAAGGGATGGGGGAATCAGTAAAAAGTTGTTTAAGTATTGCTTATCAAGGACAAATAAATTGCACCAGACCTCTTCTTGCGATCATAGTAGTGATTGCCATCGATGGGGGGCTTTTGACTAAGTGGAATCGTTGTCCCATCGACAAAACCAATACATCCAGGGAAGCCTTCTTCTTGCATGACTTGAGATATTTCTACTCGTTCCTCTTGGGTTGGCCACGATGCCAATTGTGATCGCATGTTGTAGATTGCTTTGATGACTCGTTTAGTGTACAAGTTGATTGTTCCATATCCAACTTGAAAGAGATTCTTGAGTCTGAGAACAGCTGCTCCATTACCATTAGATCCCAGACGGCATGTGGCAACGGCCAGTTGAATTGAGACATCTCGTTGAGGATTCTGAGATTGGTTGTAGAATATGGGATCTGGTTCGATCAACTGCAGAAGATTGAGAAAACATGGCCAGCTCATGCGGAAAAGTTGTTGGAAGCAGGATTCAGAAAGGCTTTGGATGGCAGACAAATCGTATCGTGGGTGAAATCGAGTGGTGGAGCCCCTGGCTGTAAGGTATCGTTTCTGGTATTGGTGCTTGCAAAAGGCAAAGTAATCATCCAGGTCTGAGTTGCTTTCTGTTTCGGAGTCAAACATCTTGATGAAAGCGGTGGTACTTGCTGCTTGGAGGACCTGCTTGTGTTGAGATGGTTGCGGACGCATGATTGAGTTGAGGTGATGTGTTTGAGGTATCTGTTGATTTACTTAGTGAGGTGAGGTGAGTATTATGAGCGGGTGATGATTTTATGATAGCCAAAATAAGTAATTTATTTATGAAACCCGTATTTGGGAGCAAATAATTACTTTTTTTGGTTTTGAAATCCGTTGTGATTTGGGCTACACTTTTTTGAAAACCCGTCCATTAGAAATTGTGGATTTGATGATTTCTAATCAACGGGTTTTGAAGGTGGATTTTGTCATATTTGATACCCCCTAATAAAAGTTTTCAAATTTTAGAAAGAGTAATTTTCTGAATTTGATATTTTTATCTGGAAAAAAATATATGCAACTGTATTTTTTTTGATAGAATTTCTTCTGTTTTCAAGTTTATTTTAATAATTTTTTCATGATGTTTTGTTTAGAGAAAATTTCTACAATTCATGAAATTAACTGGCCCTAAGATGTAGGATTTAAGTTTTGATTACACAAACTAGGGCGTACACAATGGAGTAAAATTTTATAAGATAAGAAATCAAGAGAGAAGAAGAGAGAAACAGGACCAAAAATTTATCACTGCAAGAAAAACTCACTCAACTGCAGGCAGTTGATTGGGTTTCTGACAGTGAATTATTAGGGGGTTCACAATAGCATGTTTTGCTTCCAATCCCCCTTAAAACTTTTTCCAACGACTAAATTTTAGCTTAAAATGAGTCACTCAAACGACTCAACAAAAAAGGCGAGTGATGTGTACATATTGTTGAGTTGTAGCTTCCACCGAAATCAGTCAAACCAGGAAGAATCTTTTTCATCAATTACACTCTCTTGGTGTGAGATGTAGAACTAAATGTGTAAGTTGTTTTTAGCATTTCCATTATGAGGCTCTTAAAAATTTCCAATGAAATCGTATTGTGAACCCCCTATTATAGAAAGGTGAGACAGAAATGGGGGCTGAAGACAATGATATATGGAAGAACAAGGAAAAGGGTTGGACTGAAAAGAGACTGGGATCAGTGTTGAGCGGGTTTAAGTTTTTTGAGTTAGACCAATTCATTCCATGAAGAATGGAGGAATGACTGAGGTGAGCATGATTAGAGTTGGTTAGGAGGTTTTTGAAGTGAAGTGATTTGAGGTTTGAGTTTGAGGGGTTTGAGATAATTTTGATGGATGAGAATCAAGGATGAGGACAAAGATTACAGGAGAAAATCTAGAGGAAGGGATGAAAAGAAAACAAGGTGTGACATGAGAGGAAACACAGGGGAATCACAGAAAAAAGAATAGAAGAGAGGATTGAAGAGAAAATTAACAGAATTCAACACCCTCATCTTCATTTATTCTTGCCATCATAAAAAAACAATATTCACCAGGGGACGATTCATGGCACTTGGTGTTGAGTGCCATAAATCATGTTTTTCTAGGAACATTGCAGGAAGTATTCATAATGCTTACATTAACAGAACATGAACACATGCTGATGTATGCCCAACAAATGTGGAAGGCATGTTGATATCAACCTCATATGGAGCATGAACTGATCTCATTCCACCCCCATCAGGGAAGATGAATTTGACCAAAATTGATCTGGAACTAAAGCTGAATCCAATATGAAGCAGGATTCTATATTCAGTACATAATAATTAAAAAATTGGGCAGTTATTTTTTCATTCCTTAACTGTCAGGAATTGCAAGGGCTTATTTTCATCTTTTAGATTGAATGGAAAGGCAGAGTGAGGCTTTTGATAACCTTATCAAAATCAACAGAGGAAATGGATTTGTCTATGTAGAATGGAAAACATTGCCCTATTGCAGCCCATATAAAGATGGATTGGACTTATCTTGGCTTTATAGTTTTGATATCTCTATTTACTTATCCATTTAGTACTGAAGCATTTTAAAACATGAAACCAATATTATCATTTGGAAGAGAATAACAAGTAAACTTGAAACCATATAAACTTGAGTGTTACAACCCAATAATTCTTGATCCTTAGATTCTCTCTTGTGTGGTTTTCTGTTTTCTTTTTCTGATAACTTTAATAAAACCAATTGAATATTTGAAATCCAGACAAGTTCAATGAAGTTCAGTTTGCTATTCAAACATCAAGGCTACCAGTAGGGTTTATTATGATCACATAACTCCATCATGATGCAAATTGTTTTTAGCATTTGTATTTGATCACCAAAGCAAAGACTCCCACTCAAACAGATTGGGATATGTGTGATCTTTTCTCCTCCTACATTACTTGTTATTTATTTTGATAGGTTAATTCATCCCCTCTTCACAGTTGGATTGAATCACAGATTAAAAAACAAATGGTGAAGTGGTGTTTTTTGTTCACACCCAATTAATGTGAAATTTGGATTGGTTGAAAGCAGATGCCTTAAATATAAATTGCAGAAATTTTGGCTTGATAATGAGTAATGGAAAGCAGAAAATTTCTATTTTGAAAAGAATAATCATGGGAAACAATTTAAAAAGAAACATGGAAATAAGCAAAAATAAAAGCAACAGGAGCACGAAGTCAAACTGGCAGAGGAGATACAAGCAGAGAAGAAAACAATGTAGTTTAATCTATCTTTTTCTGGCAAGTCTTGCTTTTGCTTGGGCAATTTGTACTTGCTGCCTGGCAATCTTTTTAGCCTTATTGGCCGCTTTTGCTTGGATATAAGCAACCACAGCATTAGACATTTTTTCAGACATCTGGCAGGAGAAACCAATCCTGGTGTATTTGTCTGAGTGAGAAACTCCCTTGAGAGTCTGGTGGGTATGGTCATTTGATTTGAAGACACAGAAGGTGACCCCCACAACCTCATTCAGATCCAAATAGACCTGAAAATCCCGAAAGGTAAATTGACCACCCCTCATGTCGAGACCTTCATCAGCAAGAATGGGATCAGTTTCAGAAGATGTTTGAGGATTGAAAATGGGGATCCAGCAAACAAGAGTCCAGTTATTGGCATCTGTGTCCTGGTGATCTTTGTTGAAGAAGTTGTACATAGTGAATGTAAAAAAGGAAGCAAAGTCGAGAGCCTCGTAGGGTGTATGATATTCCATTGAGCCCATGGAAGGAAGGCTGTTGCCAATGAGAACATCACGGTATTTGTCGAAAATTCCAGGAGCCATTTCTTGAAGATGAAGAGCAATCCAATCATTGGCCTCCCGGAAAGCAGCAGCCTTGTCTTGAGGGTTGTATAGACATTGTTCCATCATAGCCACCAGGCGTTGGACAGAACAATACCTTCCAAAAGATTCCCCTCTTTTCGAAGATATCTTCCAGCCACCCGCCCACATCTCTCCACCCATGAGTGGTCCGTTGTTCTTCACTGGCTCCACGTAGTTGGTGTAATCAAGAAAGAAGCAAACAAGTTTTTCCCAGCCTCGAAGTTCTTCGGGTGACATGGAGCTGAAGGGCATGAACTTGACTTTACAAAAGGCTTCCTCACCACGAGGAGCAATGACGCAGGTTCCATGGGAGAGTCGGTGGTAAGACTCAAGGGTAAGTTGAGTGGTGAGTCTTTCGTGAGGGTTGGGGTCATGTTGACGCTTGGGGGAACCAAATAGTAATAGACGAATTCTCCATTTTCTAACTCGACATCTTCATCAGCGTCCTCTGGCAGGGCCTCATCTTCCATGTCCATGCCTTGATTATGGGGAAGAAAGGGCTCATCAGCCCTTCCACGCAGACGGGCCCATCTCTTGATCATCCTCCCCGGCCTAACTCTTTTCCCAGAGCTAATCACAAACAAGAAGAAAAGAAAAATCAGCATCCAGAAGAAGGAAGGAAAAAAAAGGTATCAGCGTTGGAGGAAGGGCCGGGTGCAAATGATGCTTGCTCCTACAGCACCCCCTCCGCCTCAAAGACCATATGAAAGGCGGGATGAGATAGAGAAGAGAAAAGGAATCAGCGTTGTGGGACTCCTGTGGGACAAATAAGAATATTCGGTAAAGATCCTCTGAGGGGGAAATCAATTGATAAACTAAGTAAAGCTAACACAACTGACGGGTGGTTTGAAAGACCTGCCCCTCTAATAGTACTACACAAATATAAGGAATCTTGAATCAATATTTAAATAAAGATGGCTGATTACAAGAAAGAGTTACTATGTATAGTAGCCTCTATCAGACCTAGATCACCTTATTCAACACTCTAACAGACCTAACACTACTCCAGATGATGGATAATAACCAGTGGGATTTAGTATATATATAAAGACTAACTACTACTACTACTATCTTGTTGTTGATGATTCTTCTTGTTGGTGATGTTCTACTACTACTACTATCTTTAAAGTTGACTCTAACACTACCACTACTAGCAGACACTACTACTACTAACAGTCACTACTACCACTAACAGACACTACTACTACTAACAAACAAACCACTAAAGGTACTAACTGGTAGATCAGGACAGGCTCCTCTGAGACAGTGAGGAAAAGTTAGATTGAGGGGGGAAAGCCCTTCTTTTATATTGAATAGTGAGGGATTTTTGCTGCAGGGAGAGCTCCATGAGGGATTTTTGCTGGTCATGTTCTACTTGAAACATGTTTAAGCACAGCATGATGTCATATTCTGCACAGCATGATGTCACTTTTGAGTGCTTCATCATGTGCCAGAACATTCCAAAGCCACCTACAGAACAATACATGTGATCCTGGTACTTGTTTCAAGCCGGGGTACCTGCATTTGGACCTGTGTCTTGTTTCATACCTCAA
>SMGU01009233.1:0-21285 GCA_004348175.1 Puccinia novopanici
CATCAGGCAGGCTGACATTACTCACACAATGGTCCTCTGGAATCTTCTGATCAACATCATGATGAGCATTTCTCATGGGCGTACTTTGAAGGGGGGGGAAGGAGAGTAGGAATTGTCCATCATGGTCGTGAGGCTGGCAAGCAAGTGCAAGTCATTTGGGCCCAAATTGTTGGTGTTTCTGGTTTTTGGGCAGGGAGTGCCAGGCACAATATTGGGTGTTTTGCTGCCGGGATGCGGAGATTCAACAAGCCTCAAATTGGACCTATGGGAAGGAGTTCGAGAAGCCAAGAGACAAATGAACTGGTAGTCACCATTTTGGACAGCTAATGGCAAGACTGATGGGGATTTCGAAGGGACAAAAGATTTGGGAAGATGGGAAGAGGAGAGGCCTGGCTGTAAGGGATACCCTTTTCATGGGTATATTGCCTTACAGAAACAAAATTTGGATTCAACAATATTGATGTCCGTTATCCATGGCCATAGGTATGCCATCCAACTTGCGGGTATTAGCTGAGTTGGAGGGGGAGAGACATGGTTGAAAAGATGTTGTTAACACGGTTTGGTTTGAGCCTGCAGCCGTAAAAACTTAATTTTTAAAGTTATAAGAAAAATTTTTGCGAAAAAAAACAAAAAAATCCAAGCAATTCGAGAAATATATTGTATTGTTTCTATTTTGTAATATATCTGTTGCAATCATAATATTTTGGAAAATCACTTTGCAAGAGGAGACAAATTTTATACCTTGATAAATGTGGGCAATTTGGGAGGTTCAAAGGAAAAGAAAAGGGAGAATTTTATAGAGTTCGCTACAAGCCATTGAGATACACTGCTGATGAATTTATTAAGTTTAGGGAGAGACCATTTCTTTATGGATTAGTTGGAAAACTCCAAAATTGGTGATGTTATTGTAGAATTTCTGGAAACTTAGTTTATCCAAGACTTGGAGATAGGTTGTGCAATCTGTTGGAACTACTGTATTTTTTTTTAACTCTTTATCTCATTTTGCAGTCTGTGTGACATTTCTGTGTTTTTTATTATTCTTTGTTTTACTCTGTCTCTTTCTGCTAAAAAAATCTAAAATATTTACAGCCAGGACAACAAAGCTTGCAGTTGTGCAGGCTTTGTTTTCCCTGGAATTTCACAATTCTAAGCCACTCTTAATCCAAGCCACCACATATTTCCATCCATCCATATCTGCCATCTTCCAAATCATTCTCAACCAACCCTAACCACCACCCCCCCCCCTCCTCAAAATGGCCACCGGCCCTGGCCCCCCCATCCACTAGCCACATCTGCCGCCTTCCAAAATCCCCCACCTATCCAAAACGCTGCCATCCCAAATCATCCAGCTATCCATACCATTGAGCCGCCTATTCCTGACCATCAGATACGGTATTGTAAGTTTTTTTTCCTTCTGCTATTTTCACTCGACGCATCCCCACCGTGACTGATTGGCATTTACTCACCCCCAGACCATGTCAATGGTAGATGATATCTTCAGGGAGCATATGATTGGCGTCGGCCTGGACCCCCTCCCGTTTGAAAATGCACAAGGAAACCGGCCGGTACCTTACCTCGCTCCCGCACAATCACACAGGAGTCTTATCTGGCACCCACTCAGCCAAGGGCCAATGACCAAGATACCATTAGGATTTTCTTTGAACCAGATATGGCTGCCCCCAGCAACCCAGGTGGGGCAGCAATCAATCGGTCACCCCATTGGCGCCTGCTTGTCAACCCGCCTCAGCCTCCAGAATGCCAGGCCGCCGCACCGAATAATCCCTCCCCCCTGTGCCACCTGGTAATCAACCTGCCTCAGCCTCAAGAACACATGCACCAGATCAACATTGAATACTATGTATACATTGCATCTGCCAACAACCTGATCACAAACCCTTTGAACAAAACCCCCGGGGGCCCGCCCAAAGATCACAAAGAGTGGGAAAAGTTACAACCTCTCAAGGATATGGTCTGGATGACCGCAATTGCCAACTGGAGCTGGCAGACCTTCAAGACAGCGGTGTTCAGATTCCTCAAAGCCAATCAAGAACACCTTGGGGTACATTTGCAGACCCTGGAACAATCAAAATTGCTCAAGTGGAAGCTCATCCTGTGGGGTCACCGAGTATATGGTAATAAAGGGAATCATATTGTCTCACAGGACAGCAATTTTCTCCCCTTCCTTGAGGCCGTGAAGCAATCCCCAACAAGCAAGATTAATATCAAGATCTTGATGGAAGATCCCAACAAGAGTGCCAGATCTATTAAGCAAGTAAGTACAATGTTGATTTTCCCCCCGTCCTGATTAGGTGCTCACTGGTATTGTGTGTTTCAGGCCAAAGCGCAGGCTAGGCTTGCACTCAGTTATGGCCCAGAGGAGGAGCGCCTGTCCTTGGAAAGGACTCAGGTTTGATTAGCGTTAAATGTGAGTCTTCATTAGGTTTATTGTTCACGTGGTTGTTGGAGATATGAGGCTGACTCATACTTGGTTACTCAGTCAAAGGCCAATAGTGATTCTGCCAGGGCAATCAAGCTGGTGGCCGCTATCACTACCCAAATTATCAAGGTTTACGGTGGCACCACAGAATTGATGCAAGTGAAGGACCCCAAGAAACCTACCTGTTCTATCTGGATTAATTGGCAGAACTTGTGGGTCTGGGCTTGCACTTTGCTACACGGGGCCGAGGGCGTAGATTTAGATACTCTGCCAACCTCTAGCCAATTTGCTTCCAAAGAGGTTCGGATTCAGACCCTAGACAAAAAGGCCTTGATATTGGCTAATCGGGCTCGGCTCCCATCAGCAAGTGGTAAGCGGATCACCCCGGCAAAGGTTTCTGCTTTGGTTTGTGTCAAGGCTCCTACTCAGGTCCCAAAGGATAACCGTAAACCTACCACAAACAACAACAAAGAGAGCCACTCCCCTTCCCCCCCCCAATGAAGCAGGACTAGGCCAAGCCAATGAGGGGGAAGCATCCGCGACCTCAGATGCGGAAGATGTCAAAAATAACGAGCTCTCGGCAACCGGTACGGATTCCCCGGTGCCAATTGAAAAGACTTGCAAGGAGTTAGTATCCAGCCCAGCAAGCAGTGAGGTGGAGTTTGTTCCCACCTCGCACACCGTGGATCAATCACCTGCGCGGAAGGTGCCTCGTAGCCCTTTTGGTGATGGGATGGCCCACACTCTCAGTCAACTCACATTTGACCGTAATTGATCCCCCAAGCAGGACTCCAACTCACCTCCCTGCAAGTTAGCTGTTTCTTGGGGGTTGTCTCATGTCATATCCACCCCCCACACAAACAGCACGTCAGACGGCGGGGGCATAATCCGCAGGCCAGCTCAAAGGATGTACCTCACGCCCCTCAATGAAGCTGGGCAAAATCTTTCAATGGAAACATTTCTCAATTACACCAACTTTGCGCCCAGCAACATGATCACCCAAGGTCTGATTGACCTTGCGTATATTTGACACTGGAGTTACTTTTGCAAGGCAAGCATCTCGGAGTTAAGACAGCTTAACTTCCCCCTGCCCATTGCTCGGCAACTCCAGAGGGGGGCTATTAACTTAGAGTCTACGCACGCGGGTCATAGCGAGGTGACCACATTTGAGATGATCGCTTGATTTCTCCACTTATGATAGTTCTGACACCAATGGGCATCACAGACGCCTGAATTTATTTCTCCTTTTTGATTACCAAAAATTTACACAACCCATAAAAACCTGAGAGCATGTTTTCTTCTTTTTAGTCCTACTGGGAGCCAGTTTTCTTCTTTTTAGTCTTACCCATCAAATACATGGAGTTGAGTAGCTTGGTTTCTTTTACTTATTCTTGTCAGTTGTGGCAAGACCTGTCCCTAACAGTCCAACGCAAATGGAATGCACAATTTTTTACGCGGAATAATGCTTGCACATTTAGATGGCCACTTTCCACATGAGCAGCTGGTTGGTGTGAATCAGTGTCAAGTTCCTCTTAATCTTACTAATCCCCATCACTTGGAATGGGATGTGTCTCCGCCGTCATAGCAGCCCCAAAGGAGCAGTGTGTGTTTTGTTGAAACTCAATGTCTTTTCAACACAATTATCAATAGAAAAACCCAAACAAAAAATAAATAAAAACAATTACAAGCCATCAAGCAGAATAACCACTGCCAAGGAAGAGGGCAGGAGTGATGAACGAAGGCAGGAAATCCTTTATCAAGCCAGGGTCCTCCGAAGTGCCTGTGAGAATGTGGTGCCGTTTGAGTTGCGATTTGAGCACGGAGAATACCTTCTCAATTGGATTGAGGTCGGGCAAATACAGAGGCAAGTAAATCAGCAGGACCTTGACATTTGCACAGATCTTGCGTCCTCCATGGTGAACAGGTGCATTGTCCAATACAAGCACACTGTTTGGGCCAGGAAAGGCGCTCATGCAAGGGATCTGCAAAAGGAGCCCAACATCAATCACACTGAAGACAAGTCATAAGATATTCTCTACCTCGCATGCTCACCAATACCTCCTCAAGGAAGTATTCCACATTGATCCTCTTCATGGACCCTTCCTGAGCTATAACAGATACCAATCCCTCCAGCGACACCGCTGGCAAGACACTGATTCATTTGCTGGCTAGCAGGCGACAGAGACGATATGTTCGATGGCCACGAGGCGCCCAAGCAAGATTGTGTGAGTGTGTTTGGATTGAAACTGCACACTCATCTACAAGTAATATTATATATTAGTCAAAAGTAGACGTGGGGTGGGAAGGAAGAGAAGAAACAACAAAAATATAAATACAAGATAGCTAGAAGGGATAGGGCCCACTTGCGCTGAATAAGCCGCCCGTGCCAATTGGGCATTGGGCAGGATTCACCATTCTTGCCACCTTTTTTGACAGTTGTAACTGGGCCCTCAGCTTGGCTTTGATGGTAGAATCAGGGTGGAGTTTGCCAGTCATGGCCTCCAAGTGCACTTGAATTTCATCCATGTAGAGGGTTGCATCTGTGTCAAGAACATCTAGATCATTTGAGCGGCATCTTGGCTGATGGCCAAGGGACAACCTCGATCCGTGTAGAGAGTTGGGTCTTGAACGACATCTTGTATTTGATGGTAGAGGCGGACCCAATGGGCAAGCAAATCTTCAGAGACTCAATGGTCAAGGGTGGCATTGATCTCGCTGAGGCTGAGTCCCCAAAGGCTAAGCTTAACAACAATGAACTTCATGTCTCTGGCATATCTGACAAAAACCATGGTATCTGGAACATGTGGTTTTCAGCTTGGAAGACAAGCAAGGAAATAAATGAGAGGAAGGAAAAACGAGACTCACCTATGGTGGAGGCTGTAGAAATTTTGGGTGGTCCTGTGGGGAAGGAAGAGAGAAAACTGTCCGATTGCAAAATGGGATGCGTTACCAATGGCGGCGGTTGTGGCTGGTAGATGAGGGGGCCGGGGCTGGTGGCCATTTCGAGGAGGGGGGTGGTGGTTAGGGTTGGTTGAGAATGCTTCGGAAGATGGCGGATATGGATGGATGGAAATATGCGGTGGCTTGGATTAAGAGTGGCTTAGAATCGTGAAATTCCAGGAAAAACAAAGCCTGCACAACTGCAAGCTTTGTTGTCCTGGCTGTATATTTCATCTCAATCCCAACCTCAACTCAACTCACAACCCCAACATCTCCAATCAACACAACTCAACCTCAGTCTTATCAATCCTCTCTCCATCCCTTTCATATTCTTTCCTTCTCTGACTGTCTGCACCTCTTGCGCCTCTTATCTCTTGTTCTCCATTCTTCAGCCCCTTTGTTCAGCCAAACCTCTCTGTGATAACTTTTGTTGGCTTCTGTTAGCACAATCAAATTATTTCAACTCAAACTTCTTTACAAGCCTTAGTTCCCAAACCTTGAGAAAGTCAGCTTTTATATAACTAGTCCCTTGAATAAGACAAAATAGGAGCTCAAAAAAGAGTCTTGCCCCCTTGTGAACCCCTTCTAAAAGTAGATTATGCACCTGGGCTGGATGTGAGGAGAAAGCTGCCTACATATGAAGCAGTAATCCATACACATCCAGCACACTATATTTACACAAAATTTTCAGATGTAATACCATTACCCACAGTTGATTAAAGCAAGAAACTGAATAAAACAAGGAATATATTTCTGTTATGATTTCAAGTGGGTGAATTACACTGTATACATACTCTGGCACAATTGAAAAATATAACTATGGGGTTTGTCAGCCACAGAGGTAATATCAGCATAACTGATATTACCCAAGTAGCTACAATCCTTAACTATTATTAATTACAATCAATTATTATCTCTATTTCATAATTATTTAATCTTATTATATTAGAAATAATACATTAATATTATTTCTAGGGGTTTCGTCACGCGACCCCCCCATTTTTGTTCTGCAACCCCCAACGTCGGCCTGCTGGTTGACAGGGGTCGCGGAACGAATTCCGCGTCGCCAGAGAGGGTTGCAGGTCAAATCCCCTCAAGGGGGCCGGGGGGTGGGTCACGCAACAAATTCTCAAGCGTGAGAGAGGGTCGCGGACCCAATTCTATTTTTTTTGGAGAAACACAAAAAAGGCCATAACTTTTACAATTCATGAGATATCAACACAAAAATTACACCATTTTAAAGGAAAAAATTCAAACAATTTTTTGATCAAACATGAAGATGTAAGAATAGATAAACTCTGCAAGAATAACAGAGACACAAGCCCCCAAGGGGGCATAAAGAGTAAAGATTGGGTGAGGTGGAGTTACACAACATGAAATATCTTAATTCTTTAATTCAAACATATAAAATGTTCAAATTAAAATTCTGATCATTTTCAACAAAATGAAATCAATAAAAAAAACTGATTTTTTTTTGAAGAAAATCAAGAAAAATAAATAGGAGGAAAGGAAAAAAAAAAGAAGATAATAGATAAAAAACAACTAAAAAGTACATTTATAAAAACCAGTCTCCAAAACTGCAAAAAAAACTCAGTCAACTGCCTGCAGTTGACATGCAGCATGCTCCAGCTAAGCTGCCATCCAAACTCCACCTGTCTGCATATGTAGATTTTTTGGCACAGTCACTGTGCAGCATGCACAGTCACTGTGCATCAAAGCTTGGTTGAATCATTCTTTGAGAAAGGTTTGAGTAACACCACAAGCTTCCTTGGAGTTTTTGCATGTCAACTGCAGGTAGTTGAGCCAGTTTTTTTTGCAGTGCAATTTAATCCTCTGAGTCAACTCAAAACAAATTGCATACTTATTTTTCCACTCCATTGCCTGTGGAGTAGCAATCTCTTCCCAGTTCTTCTCCAATTGAGCTGCAGGGAATAAATCCTCATCCTTCATCTTCAATACCACAAAATGCTGGCTTTCCGTGAGTCCTATGAATATTGGTGGATTGTTTGAGTTGAATTTGGGTTCATTTTTCTTGATTTTTGGGGGGTTTTGGTTGGGTTTGGTTGGGATTTTGAAGATTTTGGTGAGTTTCAGAGGGTTTTGTTTGGATGGGTTGTGGTGTTGGGGTGATGTTGTTTGGTGCTTGGTGGTTTTGGGGTGGTTTAGTGGGTTGGTGTGGCGGTGGTGAGGTAGAAGTTGAATGCAGAAATTCTGAGTTTTCCTGCACCTGGGGGGGTGGAAGCTCATTTTTGACGCGCGACCCCCGGGGGTTTTGGGTTTTGCGGGGTAGGTTTTGGGGTTTGCGGGGTTTTTGGTTCCGCAACCCCCTCTTTTTTTTTTTTTTTGGGTTGCGCGACCCACCCCCCTTGTGGGCAGGTTGGATTATTCTTGCGACCCTCCAACTCCCCAATGGAATTGGAGGGTCGACCAGTTGCAGGTCGTATTTTTCAAATTCGACCCGCGACCCTCTCTGGCAATGCGGAATTTGTTCCGCAACCCCTGTCAACCAGCAGGCCGATGTCGGGGGGATTGCGGAACAAAAATGGGGGGGTCGCGTATCAAACCCCCTATTTCTAATACAATATATATTACATAGAATCATACCAATATTGTAAATATAGCCTTTATTATATATTTTTTTGACTCAATTAATATTTATTCATGAGGTATAAACCAATGACTGCTATACCTTGTGATTACATATATTTTATTGTATTAATTGATATAATATTATTACTTGTGATATATAACAATAATAGTATCACTTGAAACATAGTATAAGCCTCTGTACTGTGTAAAAGAATATTACATGTTATAATAATAATAATTTTATACATTACACAATCAATACATAGTTTTAATTGTTAATATTATGTATTATTAACATATGTATAGTTACAATAATTAATTTAACATCTATATACATAATAATGAGGTCTAATAGCCTCTTAGAGCGCTCAAAGTATGTATTATTAACTTACAAGTGCCTCCTATAATTATTGTAGCACTTTTACACATGATTCAAGGAGTTAAGAGCTCCAGGATGCGCTCAAGATTATGTATTATTAATTTACAAGTGCCCCCAATAATTATGGTAGCACTTGTACCAACGCTGGGCCGCTATGCTACGCTGCGCTTTTTGGGCGCTACACATTAGTGTAGCGGCCTTTTTTTTCGCCCATCTACCGAAGCGTTAGCGGGGGTTTTCCGCCGCTACGCTGTAGCTGTAGTGTAGCGGAAAAATCCCGCTAATGCTTCTGGGTAGCGTTAGCGGGAAAAAAAAATCCGCTATGCTACCTGTTAGCTTAGCGGATTCGGCACTAATAAAAATTTTGGCCGCATGGTAGCGTAGCGGGGTTCCGCTACGCTAAGCTACACAGCTGTAGCGGCCGTAGCGGAAAAAAAATACCGAGGAAAGACTCCTCCCGGTTGAAGAAGTCTATAACCTCTTCGCCCGGGAGGGCTTCCTAGAGGAGGAGGTGTTAGCGTAGAAAAAAGCTACGCTAACTGTTAGCGTAGCGTTTTTCTACGCTAACATTTTCCTGAAAATCAGGTAGCGTTAGCGGCGGTTTTTTTGACCGCCGCTAATGCTACGCTAACACTTTTTTTTTTTTTGTAGTGTTAGTGGGCACAAAAGGCCCACTACGCTGACAATAGCCGTAGCGTAGCGTAAAAAGGCTAACAGTACGCTACACTACAGCTACTGTTAGTGTAGCTGGCCCAGCGTTGCTTGTACACATGACTCATGGAGTTAAAAGCTCCAGGAAGACTCAGACCATGTGGTAGCTATTACTGATACCCAATAAGGTTACTGCTTATGCACCACATGTTCTCATGGATTTAACAGTTCCATGGTTATAGTTCAAGGAGTTAACAACTCCAGGGCTATACTTCAAGGACTTAAGAGCTCCAGAGCCATATAGTACACCACATTATCTATTTTAAGCTCAATTTTCAAATATACTGGCTCTACTCCATGGAAAGTGGCGTGCCAAGTATAGACAACAACAAAAAAAGAGGTAATTGTAAAATTACCAAAGGCAAGATTATCAGTTAAAAAACTGATAATAAACAAAGCAAAACTCTTAAACACTTATATTGAAGTGTAAGAGAAAAGAACAGGTTACTACCCTGCTACCAGCTTCCTAATATGGGATGTGAATCCTTCAGAAGGGTTACCTAGACTTTAACACAGGTCTTCCCAATCAACTTATATAATAAGTTATTGAGGATGGAGTATATTATACTAAGATAATAATAAGGGAAAAGGCCAGTCCTCCTAATTATAAGAGAAGTGAAATGCCTTTGTAGCTTATAACTTACCTATACTAAATAATAACTGAGGAGGAGTGGTCCCAAATGGGGGGAAATGGTTCTCCTTAAATATTGTGAGGCCCTCCCTTGATCCCACTAGATGATCTGCTCTATTCAGGGCCTTGAAGCGGCCACAGGGAGCTAATTTCAACCATGCCAAGGCTTATTGGGTAAATCCTCCTTTTTGGTATTTCAGAAAATATCACTTTTCATGCCATATTTTCATGGTTATCATGTAGGCTGTGTAAACTGTATTTAAGAATGGCTTTCACAGGCCTGGAAGCGCACTGAATGCCAAGGAAATGATCATTCCATGTGATTGATCTCTGTTCTTTTCACACATTTTGTGAAATATAACAGAATTAAGCTCAAACATGTGAATTTTGGATTTCCATAATTATAATTTTAATTATAAATACATAAATGTTTGAATATTTTTTTTTATGAATTATCAAAAAAGAAATATCAATATATCAAAAGTCCATAGTTGTGTGATGTGTTTGAGTAGGAATTGAACTCAGCTCCTATGTGAGTCAATGACAATTCCAACAGGCCAAGTCTTAACCACTATACTATCTGGCAATTGTATGATTAGGGAACAATAATTTAGAAATATACATTAATTTTGCTGCTCACAAGAATTAATTAATATTAATTTCTTGGTGGCTGACATCAATGAAGCTCATAAGAGTTCTGGGAAAGCTCCCTGCTCCCCAGTAGTCCACCATAGCATCCTTTGACACCAGGGCTGTTTCCATGGCACTTGCATGCAAGTGCTTTCACTTCATTTTCTTGAATAACCTGTTGGTAACTTGTGTGACGTTGGTGTGAAGTACATCACAAGTCAGGTTGAACTCAAGATGAATTTGCTTGTAAATTGTGTTGATATCAAGCTCAACAATCAACCTGATGTGTTACCCAAGTCAAGCTGTTATCACCATGCCAAAAATGAGGGGAATACATGTCAGGTGACATTCAGTAAAATCCATTTAAATTCCATGATTACTTTTGTGATACTTCACAATGATAACAATGGCCCCTTTGTCCTTATCAGAGAGTTGAATCACTTTCTACTGAATCTATGGCCTGAATTGCTTTTGAAGTTATCTTCATGTTACCTGAGATGTATTCCCCTCACTTTTGGCATGGTGTATCATCCTCTACTCATGAATAACTTAGATCTTCATGCCACCTTACAAACAATAGGCTATATTTTTGCCTCCTCCAATTTCTATTTAAATCAGATTTCAAGTCTCAAAATACTGTTTAGGATCATAAGTAAAATGATGTGATTCATGCTGGATTCTGTATGTGTTTTCTTAAAATGATCATGGCTCATATTGTCTTGGTCACCATTTTATGACCTTGATATTCTTTTTTGATGTTTTGATCACATTGATAATGTGGATGAAAGCCTTGCTAGTGAGCCTTCATCAATCTATAAATCCAAGTCTGTTAGAGCTGTGACAACAGTCATCCACCAGACACCATTCAGAATTAAAAGGCTCAATCACTCTTGAAAACTTCAATAAAAGAAGCTTAAACAAAAAACACAACCCTCCCCAATGACAAAAATTGGTTAGCAAACCAAAACTTTGCACATGGTTCAATCACCTTATTCATCTTTTAAGCTTGTCTCTCAACTAACCTGATGGTGCAATTCATGATATCAAATCTATTGAAAAACAGGATCGAGGAAAGGAGATGTTTTTATAAAATAAAGCAGCTAATTAAGCTGAAGGTCAGACAAAGATGACAGCGCCTTTTAACTCAATCAGAGGGGCTAAGAGTACCTCTGTAGAGAGACTGAGGAGGGAGGCTAAATGTGTCCCTTTCAGGATCAACTTGGCTAGAGCAGATGTTTTTCATTATCAGACAGCACATGAGTATTTAATGCCTAACTACAGCAGGGTCAAGTTGTGTTTAGGGGTGCATATTGAATAACAAAGAGACATGAAAAAGAGCGGCGAGGACTAGGGAGTGACAGGTGTGAAAGAAAAGAAAAAAAAAACAAAGAGGTCGAAGGGTGAATTTCCAACAAAATCACAGGTAAGGCTGAAAAAAAAGACAAAAATTTGGTTTTGGTGAGTCAGTGTCCAGTCGGTCTCCCAAACACCCACCCACAAAAACTTGGAAGGCCAAGCAAATAGCCTCTGTGATTCAATCATCTCCTTTTCCTCCTCCAGAGATGACCCAATCCTGCTTCTAATCTCCCCCAAGCTTGTATTCAAATCTTTCAATTCTATTTTGTTGAGTTTTTTCCTTTGCTTTTGCTGAAACAACAGAGCAGAAACCCCTCTGCCTGCAGCTGGCATCTTGTCACCATAACGTACGGCAGTACATTATGGTGACAGGGAAGAATCACAGCCCTCAGCAACACAGGTGTCACAGCACCACAAAATGCTTTACATAATCAACCTTATTTTTCCTCTTGTCTGTTCCTCAAAGCACTGTGATTGCATCATGACTGAGGGCTTCCTTTATCTTGCTGATGGGTTGGATGTGATTTCAAAATGACATGAAGCCAAGTTGTAACCAAGTTACCAAAGATTTGTAGGTGACTTGCAGAGGATATCAACTGAACTTGCAAACAAGTTCACCAACAATCAGGGCAAACTTGTGCATGACTTACAAACAACACATAACAGGTATCAGCTCAGTTTATGAACGAGTTAAGAGAAAGCACTTGCATGCAAGTGCCAAGGAAACAGCCCTGGTGTGAGCACTTCCAAGGCCCTTCTGAGAATATTAAAACCAGTGGTTTCTCTTGGAATTTTCCCCAGAGTCAACCAGCAGAACAACTAACCAGTATTAATTTTCAGACTCCATCCCATCCTGAATTATATTGACCTACTGCCCCAATTTGTTAACCAATATAATTATCATCCTTAAACAAGGATATCCTCAGGTAAGTAGTGATACTTACCTCTGCACCACCATTCCCTGCCTGGGTTCAACAGGAAGAATCCATAGAATTATTATTCTGGATTTCCCTCCCTTTTTATCAAGGTTGAGAAGTAAAGCTTTACAGTGAACACTGAAGCCTCTGAATTATTCCTTTTCCTCATAGACTTACCAATCCAAAACAACTTTTGCACACACTCATAGCACAACCAAGTTCTTTTACACACCTGTTTAGTAGCATAGAGGCTGACAGGTTTAGTGTATAAAATATGGAACAAGTTTTTGTGGGTGGCATACCTCAATGAAATCAGGAACTGTTTTTCTTGATGTATTGTTATTATGAGTTTTATTCAGTGATTCAATTTTTTTCAATAGATATTTTGTCACAGCTTCTTGCCTATTCCATGCATCATAATCCACTCAAATTCACAGGTTCTGTAGGGTAAACTCACTCACCATACTACTGTGGACAGCTGTCAACCCCTCCAAGGTACAATTTATATTTAATGATTGACTTGCCTGGTACTTGCTCTCAAACTGAAATATTTCTAAATACAGTTACATACAAGTGCTTCTTTCAAAAAAAAAAAAAAAGGACTTTTCAAACCAAACCAAAACCCTTTCCCATCAGAGCATTGTATAGATCAACAGAACCACACAGGTCATATCCTCACTTTTTATTATTATTATTGACTGGTGTTCCAGGCTGAGGCTCCCAACTACACTCTTTGAATGAAAGATGCATGACTTGAAATGTATTGGGGGCTGAAGATGTTGCAATGAACAGCGGCTAGAACAGCAGAATCACGAGGTGAGTGAGTTCGTGGAAGGATGTTCATTGCAATATGAAGAGAAAAGAAAAAGAAAACAAGAAGAAAGAATAGAGAGAAAACTAGACTTACCTAGAACAGCAGAATCACGAGGTGAGTGAGTTCGTGGAAGGATGGGGAAAAGGAAGCTTCCACGCTGCTGCTCTAGGTAAGTGACTACATACATGTCACAGAATGTGAAATATGAAGGACAGGTACGAAAGCATACAGAAAAGGAAATGAGAAAAAAGAAAAGTGTAACCGGACAACTCAACACCCCCCCTTGCTAAGAACCTGGACTGAGAAAAGAAAGAAAAGAAGAAAAAAAAGAAAATGAGAGAGGAATAAAGAGGAAGGGAATGAAAAACAGGAAAAAAAAAGAAAAAAAGAAAAAAAAGAAAGATTAGACAAGGCCAAAACGAGAGCGGTGACTTTCCAAAAGGACACGCGGGAGAGGTTTGGTGAGCATATCGGCCAGCATATCCTTGGTGGATACATGAATGGCAGAGATCTTCTTCTCTTTGACACATTCGCGGACAAAATGGAACCTAGCGTGGATATGTTTGGTCCGAGCATGATGTTCAGGATTTCGCGATAAGGCCTCGGCGCCTTCATTGTCAACGTGTAGGGGGATCGCATCAGAAGGGCGGAGTTTCAGCTCAGAGAGTATGTAACACAGCCACAGACCCTCTTTGCAGGCGTCGGACATGGCTTTGTATTCGGCCTCCGTGCTGGAGAGTGAGACTGTTGCTTGCTTACGAGACTTCCAAGAGATCGCTCCATCACCAATTCGGTAGGTGTAGGCAGAGGTGGAGCGACAATCGTGCCGATCCTCTGCCCAATCTGAGTCTGAGAAACCGGCAAGGTTGAGCGAACCTCCCAAACGGAGGCGTAGATGTTTGGTGGTGATGAGATAGTTGAGCACCCGAAGAGCCGCCATCCAGTGAGACTCGGACGGGTCCTGGAGAAATTGAGAAAGACGGTTGACCGCAAAGGAAATGTCCGGACGCGTGCATTGAGAGGCCCACAGAAGAGCCCCTATCAGTTGTGGATAGGGGCCTGGAGATTGAGCCTCACCCTCGGTCCGAGGAACTAGAGATTTGAAAAGCGAGTCAGTCGGCGTGGGAACAGAAACGTGGGAAGACGAGACGAAACGCTCCTTGAGGCCGGAGATGTAATGTTCTTGGGAGATGTATACAAGGTGGTTGTGGACATCCCTCTCAATTTTCATTGAGAGGAAATGGTGCAAGTCTTCATCAGCACCGATTCGGAAGCGTCGGCCGAGGGATTGGATGAGAGAGTCGACAAAAGGAGATTCGCCCACAACAGCAAGGTCATCGACATGGACTGCGACCGTACCCACAAGCACATTATTTTGGAGCTTAAAATAGAGTGTAGGGTCATATTTCGATTGGGTGAGACCGCTCGCAAGAAGCCCCTGGTGGAGTTCGATGTTCCACTCACGCGGCGATTGTTTAAGCCCATAGATAGACCGGTGGACTTCGCAGACCCAGTCGGGATGTTGAGCGTCTTCAAAACCAGGGGGCTGCTCCATGTACACCGGTTGGTCAAGGTGGCCATTCAGGAAAGCAGTCTTAAAATCCACTTGCCTTCCCTTCCACTTCTTGGACGCAAGAAGGCTCAAGACCAAACGAAGCGTCTCAAGACGGAGAGTAGGGGCAAAGACCTCTGAGTAATCGACACCCTGTACTTGCGAGTAGCCCATGGCGACCAAGCGGGCCTTGAGCTTCTGAATGGAGTTATCGGGTCGGCGTTTGATCTTGAAGACCCACTTGGATTTGATGATCTTTCGCTTTTGCGGGCGGGGGACAAGGCGCCAGGTGTCCATCCCCAGGAGCGAACTGAATTCCTCCTCTGCCGCCTTCAGCCATTTTTGACGATGTGGTGACCGGAGGACTTGCTTCCAGGTTTTGGGAGTGTCGATAGGATCCTCCGGGGAAGCTGACTTGGACCAGGTCCCATAACGATCGGGGGCACGGCGGGATCTGGTCGAGCGACGAGTGGGCTGAACGGGTTTCGGAGGAGAATCAGGAGGAGATGGGCGTGGCGGGGAGGGAGACTTGAGAGAAGGGGAGGAGGGTTTGGGTGAAGGTGAGGGGAGCCGATGTGGAGGGGACAGGGACTGATGCGGAGGAGAGCAAGACTGATGTGGGGGAGGGGGAGAGGGAGACTGATGTGAAGAAGAGGGAGAAGTCTGTACGACAGGAGGAGAGGGAGAACGGGGAAGAGGAATGGGGGAAGAAGGAGAAGGGGGTGGAACTGGAATTGGGGAAGAAGCAGGGGATGGTGGCGACCAAGGAATATTGTGAGGGGCATGCATGGAAGCAAGCAAACGCCTGTCAAATCGTGGCTGCAAGGGAATTTCAAGAGGTGGAAGATCCGGCGTTGAAGAACGAGCCGGAGGCGGAGGTACGGCAGCCAGTATGGGTGAAGGAGGGGAGAGAGCTGGCGAAGGGAGACAGCGAGGCCAACTTATTTCAACAGAAACAGGCGATGGCGTGGACTTGACTGGTGCGGAGTAGGGAAACACAGCGTCATCGAACAAAACATCACGCGACTTGACAATGCAGCGTTTTTGAAGATCCCAGAGGCGGTAACCATTTCCGTCCGATAGATACGAGAGCAGAATAGCGGAACGACCCTTGGGATCCAGCTTCTGTCGATTCGGCTCTGGTACCTTGTACCATGCTAGACAGCCAAAGGGATGTAAATCCTTTGGATGATTGAGAGGCCGAGATAGGATTTCGTTCGGGGATTTAAAACCAGCTGGAGTGAAGCAGGGGTAGGAGTTGAAGGAGAAAAGAAAGTGACGCAGAGCATCAACCCAAAAAGACTTTGGAAGTTCAGCACTGAGAAGAGAGCAGCGCACAATATTACCAATCGTCCTGTTTGTGCGCTCGGCTACACCGTTGAGTTGAGGAGAGTGAGGAGGGCCTGGCTCGTGAGTGATTCCCAGGCGAATGAGGTGATCTTGGAACTCGGATGAAATGTATTCGCCTCCATTATCGGACCGTAGAGAAAGAATCTTATGCGCTCCATCACGCTCAAAAGCGGCGCGGAATAGTTTGAAGCAACAGAAAACTTGGGATTTAGATTTCATGGGGTAGACGGAAACAAACTTGGAATAATCATCGACAAAAGTAACGAAAAATTTGTACCCCTCCCTGGATTGGACCTTGAAAGAACCCACATCGGAGTGGATGATTTGACCGGGCTTCGTGGCCCTGTGTGTGGATCGAGAGTGGAAAGGACGGCGGTGAAGTTTTGCTTGGACGCAAACAGTGCAGCGTTGGACATCGACCTCGTTCATTGAAGATGGTGTGATGTCGAGGGTTTTCAGAAGACGTTTCAGCGGTTTCAACCCTATGTGGGACAGCCGCCGGTGATAGCCAAAGAGAGTATTGTCAACTGACGTCATGGGTGAAATGGAGGCAGAATGAGAAGTCACCTCATTTGAAGGCAGGTAGTAGAGATTTCCTTTGCGATAGCCGCAGCCGACTGGGGAACCAGTGACTTCGAAAGTGGAGGTGGGGTAGATCCTACAGTCTGCCCTGTCAAATACTACCGACAGTCCGGCATCACATAGCGCCGCGATTGAAAGGAGTGGCTCATGCAGATTTGGGACCACAAGCGTGTGTACGGAGGTTGGAATACTGAGAGGGAGCTTGCTAATGCCGCTATGAGTGGCCTTGACTGTAGAATGATCAGCTAAGCGAACGGGGGTATCGTCGGCTTCTAGTTTGGAGACGGAGGACTTGTAGGGCGTCATGCAGGTAGAGCAGCCCGAGTCGAGATTGGCGTCCGTGACAGCAGCGGCAGACTCAGAATGGTGGAGGGGAGAGAGAGCAACAGCATTGTTTGCTTTTGCCGCGTGAGGAGCTTCATAGTCGGAGCCAGAGTAGTCGGACGAGTCTTCACCGCCCCCACCGAGCTCAACAACAGTGGTTTGGCCAGCCTTCGCTGGTGGTTTGCCAGAGGATCTGCTAGAGCGATAGCGGAAACGACGACCTCTGTCACGTTGGCTCGACTGATCAGAGCGGCGAGATTGCTTGTGTTCGGAAAGAATGCGGGCGGCATTTTCGCAGATAGGGAGATCGTGGCCTGTGACGTTGCAAAAGGTGCAGTGGAGACTGGGATTGTGTGGAGGACGAGTTGGCCTGGAGACAGAGATATTTACGCGAGAGACAGATTCGGTGAGAGAATGGTCCTCTAGGCGGGACTTGCGGCGCAGGGATTCCTGACGGAGAGCAGCCACTATCTTAGTGGAAGATACTCGATTCTCATTCATGAGGGCCGAGACACATGGGAGCCAATCGGGCGGCAGGGAGTTCAACAGCGAGGTAGCGTGAATGTCGTCTGGAGTCAGGGGATTGTCGTTGGTGACCAAGGCATTGAGTCTCTCCGAGTATCCATGGAGCTCGTCAATGTGAGCATCCACATCATCACCGGTCATTCGAGCAGTCGTCAGTTTGCGAAGCCAGTACATTCGACCACCGGAGGAGGAGTCCTGGTGTGCCTCCTTCAGGGCCGTCCACATACCCCGGGCATCCTTTTTGAAGGAGCGAATGTAGCGTAGGTTTATGGCCTCGACTGTACGGGAGATGACAGCGCAGACAGCTAGGTTGTCCTGCGCAAAAGAAGGGGGTTGAGGTTTCTTGGGGTTGGGTTTCTCCAGGACGTAGGCCACGTTCGTGACGTCGAAATGTATCTCCAAGACAAAAGACCAATCGAGATAGTTTGAATCTGCGCCGGGAGCTTTGAGAGCCTCGACTCCTGAAATCTTGAGGGCGGGATGAGTAGCGAGCTCAAGATGAGGTGGTGTAGTTTTTGGGGAGGGTTCTGTAGTTGACATGATGTTGAGTGTTTGATCCTTCAGAGAGTTTAACGAACTGTAATCTTAGTTTTACGTGCGAGAGCTGGAGCCTACTCTGGGCTCATAACCTGTTGCAATGAACAGCGGCTAGAACAGCAGAATCACGAGGTGAGTGAGTTCGTGGAAGGATGTTCATTGCAATATGAAGAGAAAAGAAAAAGAAAACAAGAAGAAAGAATAGAGAGAAAACTAGACTTACCTAGAACAGCAGAATCACGAGGTGAGTGAGTTCGTGGAAGGATGGGGAAAAGGAAGCTTCCACGCTGCTGCTCTAGGTAAGTGACTACATACATGTCACAGAATGTGAAATATGAAGGACAGGTACGAAAGCATACAGAAAAGGAAATGAGAAAAAAGAAAAGTGTAACCGGACAACTCAACAGAAGAAACCCTGATAAAACTTCTAATTGACAAGCAGGAGACACCCCTTTAGAATTAGTAATTTGCTAAAAACATTGGTAAAATATTTGAACTTTGTTTCCAGCTGAGGTTTCCAACCACATTCTGTGAACACAAGATGCATGACATTACATGAACTGGTGGCTGAAGATGTCCATATGAAAATTCTATTTGAGGAGTGGGAGATTTGAGAATTAGTAATTTGCTACAAAATATCAATTAAGCATTTGAAAATCAAAGGCTAACATCAATCATGTTTCTTTTCAATACAAAAATTTCAGTCTATGTGATTGATTTTAGCCTCTGATTTCCAAATATTTAATTGATATTTTGCAGCAAATTACTAATTCTCAAGGGAGTCTCCCACTCCTCAAATAGAATGTTCATATGGGCATATTCAGCCCCCAGCGCATGTCAAGTCATGAATCTTGCGTTTAAAAAAGGTAGTTGGGAACCTCAGCTGGAAACAAAATTCAAACATTTTATCTATGTTTTTAGCAAATTCCAAATTCTAAAGGGGTGTCTTCTGATCCTCAATTAGAATTTTCATCAGGGTATCTTCAGCCCCCACTATATTTCAAGTCATGCATTTTGTATTCAAAGAGGTTGGTCTGCAGGGGATTTCATTTGCACAGAATCAGGTGATCTGTTGCAATATTGCCCATGCCACAAACCAGATTCTTCTATGCATAATTGAACAATGGTGGTGCAAGCCCTGCAGGCAATCACATATATTTATGTGCTGTCACTGCATTGCCACCAAACATTCCATGCATAATGCAATACATGCTTTAAAACTCTGCATGTGCCTGCATACATTACTATGTGGTCTTTGAATTTCCACCAAAAATTCCATGCACAAAAAAGACTGTGAAGTCCTGCATACAGCTGCATATGTTGCTATTTAGTCTCTGAATTGCCACCAAACATTCTATGCACAATGCAATAAAGGCTGTGAAGCCCTGCATACACCTGCATATGTTACTATGTGAAATGATAAGCTATTCCCAAACAGGCTTCCATCCAGTATTTGGGGGTCTAGGCCTCTCCTCCCTCCTCTCACCATCACCATCCCCTCCTTCTGCTCCTCCTACACTATAACACATAGTAACTAACCGCTGTATCTAATACTACATAATAAACTCCTCCTCTCATAATGACTTTCTTGTACTCCTTTCCACTATAGCCTGGTCACTGTATGTACTACTACACAATAATCTTCCTCCACTTATAATGAATTCCTTTTACTCCCTTCCACTAAAGCCTGTTCACTTTATGTAATAATATATAACAAATTCCTCTTCTTGCAATGAATGTCTTGTGCATGTAACTTGCTATTACAATATCTCTGCAATGTGCTTCAGGCATTGTAAAACAAATGGAACACCACAATGTCAGCTTCAAATCAAAAGAAACAGTAGGGTGAGTGTTTTGCTTTGGTATCCTCCAGGGATGGTATGGTCAAGAGAAATCCTACAACATTGCATGTTTGTAATCCTCTCAAGTAAACTGCTTCCTGAATTATTCTACTTCTTTGGGTTGAGATTGAATACAGTTTCTGCCAGAGTTTGTACAATGCTTACAAGGCATACATGATTTTTTCTCCTGCTCTTTCACTAATCAAGCCAATTGCCAATATTGCTCTTTGCAGAGGCAGTGTAAAGCTCAAAAGTGTCAGTGAAGACCTTTTTCTGAGTGTTGAAAGGGATGAATGAGGATAAATCTGCCTTTCTGTGATTCTAGACACTAAAACTGCCCCCCAATCTCGGATTGGAAGGTTTAATAAAGTTATAGGAGGGGTGTATCAAGATACACTGTTGTTTAGGAGTGGGTTGGGTTTTAGATGAATAAGGGTGTTGTAAGGTGGATTGTTGAGAGTGGTGATGTCAGCTATGTGTATGAAACTAGGGGGATCCAATGGATGTGCCTAGTACTATCACTGTGCTGAAATTATTAAAAGATGAGATTACTCTCTAATTTACCAGGTGTATAACTACACTTGTTAAATTATAGTCCCCTTGTGGCCCAATCTTGGATGGCTTAAGGTAGGAGATACTTCTTGAGATCAACTTACTTGATATACAAGTGAAGGAGACAGAAGTGACAGATGGATTAACTGTGCTTATATCAAGGTAACAACAGATTTGTTAAGAGTAGCTGGCAAGCACTTGAACTGATTGGCTACTTGTCAGAGGTGGTAGTCTTGCAGCAACTACTTTTAAGGTTCTAAAGAAAGCTTTTAAATGGGGATTTTAATAAGACAGACTAAAGTTCCAGTGGTAAAAAGGTAGGGTGATGGGGAGATGTAAACACTACTCTAAAAGTAGGAGGAGGGTATTCACTGCACTTACTAAGTTATGCTGGGGTGAATCACTGAGGGTCCATCTCAAGGCCAAAGAAGGCCACCTTTTATATTCTAAAAGTCTCCCAGGAAGCTACTGGAAGGACTTAAGGTGTATTGCACCATTCTCACATCAAATGATGCCATAATGGTGTCATCTTGCACCATCATGGTTCATTTGAGTGCTTCAATTCATTCTATGTCCCCATGGCATCATGATGCATTGTTATAACTAATAACATCATGT
>SMGU01009237.1:0-12299 GCA_004348175.1 Puccinia novopanici
TGTACATATACTGGGGTAGGATCACGAGATTCAGTACCCATTTCATCTCCATAAGGCTTCTAAATCCCCCTCACTATCCTAGTCAAGTTTATGCAGAATTAAAGATACTTATTACCCCAAAATCAACACACACTAAAATAGTACAGAGTCAACTTGTTTCAAAATATTTCATATGCATATCCAATCTTTTCTAAGCTTCCTCAAGATAAAAATTCTTTGTGATCAGAGGATTATATTTTCAATACCAATTAATTATATTTATATTATTCTTAGCGCCAGCTGTGGAAATTCACACACTCCCAATATTAACAAAAAGAGAAAATTACAAAGCTGGGAAGTTGATGTGCAATATTATGATGGGAAAAGTGTTTGATATTTCATGTTGACTGCCCTCAGTTGGGAAACTTTTTATTGAAGCTTTACTTGTGATATTGAATCTCTTAAGAGCCTTCTTGAAAACTCTGCCAATTTTCTTTAGTTTCAAAATTTTCATATCCAGAATAAAATGGGAGGTGAACAGATGTAAAGGTGAAATTACAAAAAGCCATATAAAATTATTTTAGAAAATTGAAGATATTTTGGAAGCTAATGTATTGGTGATACATCTTCCGTGAATGAGATTGCATTTATAATCCTAGAATATAAGAACATATAGCCAAGGATGTGTTTGATAATTTCATGAATACTGATTTAATGATGAATTTTTTGTTTGAATAATGACAGAAATGTCAAATTCATAAAACAAACTTTTTTAAGAGAGATGTGTCAACAATCTGAGGCCCCAATTACAACAAAACAAATGAATAATTTTGAATATATTTTACTTTTGATTTGCTTTTTCTTGGGAGGAAGAATTGTTAGTGGCTCTCTCTGGTTAAATGTACTTGAAATCTCATCAGCTGTCTGAATTTAGCCAAGCTTTGTAGACATTGGAGTTGGCACTTTGGCCAACCAATTTTTATCATCACAGCCAACTCCACAATTATTTTTGAATGGCTAATTCATTTCATATCTTGTAAACAAAAGTCCAACTCCTTCTCAAGTCTTTTTGAAAAACAATTGAAGAAATATTCTAAAACTCATTCATGATTGGGGCCTCATTGGACTGGCTTTTTAAGTCTAACTTATTACTAACATGCCAATATTAAAATTTATGTTAGGATGAGCATAATCTTTCCAATTCAGTACTCAATATGGCCTGATCAATTAAAAAGTATTACAGGAGCAATCAATGCAGTCTCTCTCCTTTCCTACCCATCTTTATGGCAGTGGAAAATATAACCCAACAGAAAAGAGGAATTTTCTATGAAATGAACACAAGTGGTGGTAATCCCTGATCAGTAGAAAGAAGGAATCATTATATTCCAAAATGAATTCCAGAATTTGAATTGATTTTCAAAAATTTCACTGGGAATGTATTGCCCCCAAATCAATCATGTTGAAGACAAACTGCCAGTTTAAACGGCCAGATATTTTTTGATCTCATCCATGATAATCTTTTAAAAAGCTGACATACATCTGCCCAGATCAATATTGGTTTTTTGATCAATGTATGCATCAGAATGCCAAGGTTTGGGATAATAGTAAATCAGGGCTTCTGAGGGATATTTGCAGGGTTGAGTTCAGGAGAGAAATGGAGGGATGGAACTGGCTGGTTCAGGTTTTCTATAAAGACAGGAGGATTCAAAATGTGTGGTATCTTTTGATAACCAAGCAGCCAGAGTATCAGAGAAGTCTACAAGAGGTAAAGAGACATCACAGACAGAGCAGACCTTTTGATAACCAACCAGAGTGTCAGAGAACTCTACAAGAGGTAGAGAGATGATACAAAAACAGAGCAGCCCTTCTGAAAAACAACCAGAGTGTCAGAGAACTCTACAAGAGGTAGAGAGATGACACACAAACAGAGCAGACCTGATCAGGGGAGAAGAACACGTCAAGTCAGTTCAGGACAATTGAGACAGCAAGTAAGATGGAGTGATGAATGAGAATGAAAATCGTCCCCTGGTGACTGTTGAGCAAACTATATCTAAACTAATCCCCATTAGGTTTCAAACTTAATCATCATCACTACCATAACTTTGACCTGCAGTTATCCAGCCATTGAGCATAACCCTATGTGACACTTCAATATTCTATATGTGTTCCAGCACCTTAATGATGATTGTGCACAGATATTTCATTTTTCAAATAATATGATGTTTTTTTGTGCTTAGCCTTGCTTGGAAATCCTGTTTTAATAGCCAGATTACAAGAGGGAGGGTGCCGAGCTGAGGAGTTGCCTCACCTGCTAATGTGTTTCATCCACAATGAATCAAATTTTTGAAACTCCTCTCCAAATCACTTTCTCCCTCCTAGGATGTAGCAGCGGTGAGCCGCTGCCTTACAGGGCCAAAATAGCATAGCTTAGCAGTTTTTTTCTCCTCCACCTGCTGTAGCGTACGGTAGCGGTGCTACAGGGCTGCTACAGCGTTTGTAGCAGCTATTTCCACTACAAAACAGAGTAGTGTAGCGTAACAAGGCCTTTTTTGGCCTTGTTCCATTAGCGTTAGCACAAAACTGCTAAGGGCTACAACAAAAGTCATTAGCTGTTAGCGTTTTTACACTACACTAATGCTACCATTAGCATAGTGGGATCAGCATTGGATGTAGCACTCATTCTACTACTGATATTGAGAACTCCTTGTCTACCCTTGAAGCTGCTCCCAAAATATATTTATTGATGGATGGATTCAATACCCCTTTGACTTATGTTTATCAATATGGGTAATTAATCAACATGATTATTTCTTAACCTGAAATTCCTGTGCCACTCCAGCTGGGCTGATTTTTCAGGAAGGCCAGTCACAAATTTGGAAGTTCATCTGCAAGCAGTACTCATGTCTGCAACTGATTTTAATGTACTTTCTACTACAGCCATGGTACCACAGATCCCACATAATTCAAACACCCTCTGAGTCACTCTCAACCATGTAAAATCTTGGGATCCATACCTGATTTCCAAATTGGATTCACACAGTCTTGCAATGTATTATGCATAAAATATATTTTCATGAGAAACTTCTGCCTGAACTTTTCATTCCTTCTTTTTTTTTTTTTTTTGAATGGAAGCAGGCATATCATATAAAAATCATAGAGGCTTTTAACTTCCCACAACCATATTTGCATCTCTACCACCTCACTTGCATCTCTTCTTTTTCCTACAAACTGGCATGTCTTTCTGTGAGAGAAGCTAATGTCCTGAAGTCCACAATCATTAGGCCAGTTCACATAGCTTCTTGCCCACAGTTAAAAAAAAAATTCAACAAGCAACATTTTAAAAAATTTGAAATAAGGTTTGGTGGTGAGATTTCTACATTTTAGCAATTTATTTTATGCGAGCAAGCAGACTCAATTGTACAACATTTGCATAAAAATGCCTGTCATGAACTCGCCTATTGTTCAGCTCGATGGACAAAATAAGTAATACAAATGGAGTAGTTACAGATAGCGTATCAGGTCTGGCAGACTTGGTAAGCACTGGCTAAGAGAAATGCTTGTGTTCCACGCAATATGCAAATCACCCATTCAGGGTGTCTTGATGCATTTCTGTTATGTTCGTGTGTTTGGTTGAGAAAAGAAAGGGCAGAATAAATGAGCATCTGAGAACCAAGCTCGACTAAGGACACTGGATATGTGTCGGCAAGGAGGATTTGAAGACAAGGAAAGTGAACACTGACTACTGTAACGTAAACCTTTGATATCGGCCTTGTTGACAAACTCTCTGATTTCCTGAACTTCGACATCAGAAAGATTAACTTTTAAGCTTTCGAGACATTCTTTGACTCCTTCAGCCCGAGTGGAGCCAGGGATTGGGATGATCAAGTCGGATTGCATCAGCAGCCAAGCCAGGACCACTTGGACCGGTGTACACTTCTTCTTCTCAGCTAATGATACGAATTGGTCGGTTAACTGCTCCAAACAAAAATGTTGCCATCAGTTTCTTAATCAATATCTCCCCGTCTTCTGTTTTTATTTCTTCCCATGTAATATATAGATCGTTGTCAATCTTTCTTACTTTGAGGTTGTGGTGGAAGTTTTCCGGTAGGAATCGATCAAAGTGACGGCGCATATCGTTAGGGTCAAGATCATCCGGCGATTTTATCCTCCCCGTGAGCATGCCAAGACCCAGGGGGCTGTGTGAGACGAGGATCCTCAGTTGAAAAGCTTCCTACAATAAAGAATAGCCATTCGTAATGCTAAGGACTTATGATTGCTGCACACCTGTAAGCCACGATGGGTATTCGAAGCTCCTTGCAGGTCGCCAGGATTCCATTGTGTTCGATGTCCAACAGGTACTGTCAACGAAACGATCCGTGAATGATATGTCGCTACATAATTTATCTGATTGAGATCCCACTATCAAAATGAAAATGTGATCTTATGCGATTGCTCACTGGTGAATATTCAATTTCGACGGCAGAAATCGGGTGGACGGCGTGGGCTCGACGGATCGTCTCCGCCGATACTTCGGATAATCCGACATGCTTAAACTTCCCCTCACTAATAAGAATCTTGTAGTTCTTCATGACGTCCTCGATCGGCACCTTTTTGTCCACTCTAGCCATCTTACCAGGGAGGGTGTTGAGAAATCTTGATCAGTGATAAACGCCAATGAAACCAATACCAAGACGGTACAAACCTCAAATAAGTCCATCTTTTTTTTCCCACCCAATTTTTGGTTGATGTTGTCGACGCTTTTCCTGAGGGCCACCATGGAGCCGTCGGGATGGTTGAGTTTACCACTATCCAAGTTCAAGCCGCCTTTGACGCTCAAGAAGCATTTTCCCTCCTGTGCCCACTCAGGGTAAGCTTCGAAGAACCTCGCCAATAACTCGAGGTTGGCATGTAGGCGGTCAGGCCCGTTTCCGTAGAACTCTCCCGAGTTGAGGAACTTCCCGCCGCCGTTGAGGAATGTGAGAATGGTCTGGAAGGCTTTTTGATCTGCCGTCTCATGGGGTGCCCACGTAAAACGCTGAGATTGTATTTATAGAGGGGACCATAACTCATTAGTGACCAAATGACTTGATGAGCAAGGTAGAAAGGATGGGATCATTGATCTTGAGCTGACCATCAAACCATAACCAATGGGACAGACTGGGACCTGCTCGACACTCTCATGACCGATATGGCGATTGGAGGTTATGTCGATGACCATGATGCTCGACCGGCACAAAGCCAATGCTGTTAGAGACGGGCAAGGGTAACTGTGAAGGGGGAAAGGGAAGCGTAATTCCGATGCGTCGGATCAGTCTGCCGATGGGCCAGTCAGACCGGGAAGAAGCCGGGCGTCCCCGGTCTGCCCGTCTCACACAGCGAATAGCTATCACTGTCATCACTGCTCACTGCTGCTGGCGGCGGAACTGCTCTCTCGGGAGAAGGGCAAGGTCCCATGCAAAGAACCCCCAAGTGCATTGCCATCACCACTCCATCAATTAGGGTGAGTTGGGGGACTAATCACAACCGAGAAAAAAAAGGAAGGAAATAAAGAATGCTGTTCCCCATTTTTATACAGATCTTTTGGATTTACGGGAACGCCTCCGTTCCAGATTATACAAGTGTGGCGAAATTGAAGGAATATGCATGGCAACTGCCGATGAAACCAACAGTGTGCCCACCTCGGCCACAATGTGTGCCAGCTGAGAAGAACGCGGTTTTTTACTCTACTGCAGAATGAGAGCCGTGTTGCAATTGATTCCAAACCTGAGAACCACGACTCAAGACATATGTCCCTTAAGGGTACTACGAGCCATTAAAATAATTAATATGGTGAACTTAAGGACCTGACCCGAGGCTGTTCTCCGGAACTAGCTTGAACATAGAGCTTCCTGAGAATCCAAGGGCGCCACTTCCCTTTCCCGATGTAAGGCAAGACGAGGATGATGAAGCTGAAGGCGGCAACGAAGGTATGAAAGACGAAGAAGATGGCCAAAGTGGTGACAGCGGAGGTGGGCAAGAGGGGCAGAAATCATGGGGACTGGAGTTGAGATATGAAGGCAAAGGCGAAGGCATCCGGCGGCCGCCCCAACATGGCCACGGTGCCGTTGTTGATCGCACGCGTCTGTTTCATCTCACGCGGCGTCCTCGGTTCTTCCGGCGGGTGTACAGTGCCCGGACAAAAATTTTTGGCACTCTAATTTCTAGCTGCAAAATGGGAAAAAAATATTTTTAAACTTCAATTTTTTTTACACAAATACAATGGGGACTGGCAAAAATGGATCCACAAGCTTTGTAATTTCAAAGTAAACAGAAGAAAAAATAAAAAAATAAAACATTTTTTGTATTTTTTTAAAAATCTTGAATGATTTTTTTAGGCAAAAGCGAAAATGGGGATGGGGTGCGTTAAGGCTTGGAAAGAATGAATACAGAAGAAAAAATGAAAAAATGTTAATTTTTTTATTTTTTATTTTTATTTTTATTTTTATTTTTCACTTACTGTGTTTTCTTGATCTTGAGGTGAAAAATCTACCATCTGGTAGGACCTCCTTCAGCCTGGATGACGTCGGAAATTTGCTTTGGCATGGATTCAATCAGATGGTCCAATGTTGAGGTGGGAAAGTTGTTCCAGGCTTGTTGGAGTGCTTCGTGCATCTCTGGAACCGTCCGGGGCTGGTAGAGCTCTTGAATATTGCTCTTCAAGATGAACCAAATGTTTTTGATGGGGTTCAAGTTGGGTGATTGTGCTGGCCATTTGATTTTTCCGATTGATTTCTCGGCTAGGAATGCTTTGCTGGCGCGAGCGTTGTGAGTTGGTGTGTTGTCTTCCATCAGTGTCAGCTGGTGGTTGGGATCAACTTGAGAAAGAAATGGAAGCAAATGTTTCTTATAAATATTGTCAATAACGTTGACCGCTTTGCGTTGGCCTGGGGGAACAACAACAAATGGGCCCTTCTTATTGCCATAGAAGCTGCCCCACATCATCGTCAATACCCGTCCGCTTTTGAAGGTCAGAACGAGGTTCTTTGCAGCAAACTTTGACTGCGAGTCTCTCCAAACCTTCACCTGGCAGCTGTTCTTTCCAATCTCAAAAGACGATTCGTCGGTCCAGAGGATGTTCCTCCATTCATCAACTGTCCAACTTTCATGCTCCTTAGCAAACCGGAGCCGTTGCTCCTTGTGTGTGTCACTGAGGAACGGCTTCTTGACAGCCACTTGGTTATTGAAACCGAGTTCATGAGCACGACGGCCGACAGTGCGAGTTGAAATCGATGGCGCAAGCTGGTCCTTAACCTCGGCCAGTTTCATCTGAGGGTTATGCTCCAGGACCAATCGGAGCTGGCGAAGATCTCGGTCAGTTGCTTTCCGAGGTCTTTCTGTTCTGGGGGCCGTGGGAACTGTCCCGCGAGCGGCCTCTTGAGAAACAACAGCCAAGATCATGGTCCTTCCAATCCCGAGCTTGTCTCCAATAGAGGTGTGAGTCATCCCAGCGGTGGCCATGCCAATGATTTTGCCTTTCATTTTGGTGGAAAGATGACGTTTACAGGTCATCTAAAAAAAAAAAAAGAAAGATTAATTTAATTGTTTAGAAAAAATTGAAAAACTCACTTCAGCTAATTGGGATAGTGATTTGAGGTTGTATTGGGTGTTGATGTGCTGGTTGATGTGATGTGATCACAGGAGCCGTTGCACTGTGTATATGCAAGGTTCACTGACATTTCACATACATAAAAACTCAATTCATCCCCACCAAAAATTTCTGGCAGGTGACTGTACAGTTGTGGCACCCATGTTACTGTACAAGATTTTTGGGTGTTCGGGGACCAAAAAATTGAGAAAATTCCGGGTTCCCCGACCAGGTAAGGGGGCCCATCCGGGTATCCAGGGTGGATTGGGGGGCTCATAGGCCTGCTTTGTCAAGCTTGGAGTCATTATAATCTTTAAAAAATCGACTGGAATGGCTATCAACAAGGTCTGCGCTGCACAATGGAAGAGAAGGCGAGCTGAGGCTAAAGAAAAACAACAAAATCAAAAAGAAATAGCCTCACTGAAGATCACAATACATAGGTACATACATATGATGTTGGCCCTCTCAGAGGCTAAGTCCATAGCTACGGGCTCATGGATGCATAACTATGGATTTATGGGGTCTAATCCCATACATATGGCCTTATAGGGTCTCTCTAAGCCCATATGTTTGAAATATTGGATACAAAAAAAAAAAAAAAAAAAAAAAAAAAAAAAAAAAAACGGCTGCAGCAGGAGCTTAGCCCTTATATGTCCAGAAGCCCTGACATCTCAGGAGCTCAAATCTATCCTCAAAATAAGTGTGTGACCCCCAACCCCGATGAACATCGGGCCCACGTGTTGCAACCTCATTTTGGTGGGAGTTGTGTACAGTAACATGGGTGCCGCAACTGTAAAACACAAATCAAGGCATATCTAAGGCCATACCCCGTTTGGTGCGGATGGCATGTTGACCACCCGGCAAACCCCCGGGTGGTCTGGGTCAGTGGAGCAAGGGGCAAAGCCCATGGAGGCGGGCAGGAATGGGGCAATGATCTTGTATTTTCATTGCATGTAGACTTGTAGTTGCTATTAAAAGAGAATGGAGAATGTGTTTTTTTTATCAATCAAATATCAATCTGTTTTGAGAAATAGAGAAGATAAACAAATTTAAATTTATAAACTATTGTGCCATTCTTTAAGGCAAAGAAGCTCCTCAAGACTTTTGGGCTTGAGAGAAGCACGCTGCCAGGAGAGAATCCAGCGGCCTTTGGAGAAGACACGCTCTGACGCAGCACTTGTTGCTGGGATTGAGAGGTAAGAACGCGCCATTTTGGATAGAGCTGGAAAGGATCGCTGTCGACTTTGTCAATATTGGAGTATTTTTGTTCCCTCTGGCTCAATGTCCTCCTTGAGATAACGAGATATCTCCACTTGCAATGTGTCTGGCTGTTTGCTTATGTTGGTCAATTGATAGAGCTCAGAGAAAAAGGAGGACTTTGACCGTTGTCTTGGATTTGGGGTAGATAATGGTAAGGTGGCCTGATGTTGAGATTCTGGAAGTTGCTTCGTAAAGTTGATTGCGGCTTCTCGGAAGATATTGATAATGTTGTCTTCCGAAATCTGGTAAAATTCGAGTATGAAGACTTCGTAGTGTTTCCAGAACGATGTTTTGAATGTAGGATTGAGGATCATTGCAATTATTTACACAGGCTTCTTGAGAGCTTGATTGAGGTACTGTTCAGTTTTTTGGACAACAAGCGTTGCAGGCTGGATGAGGAGTGATTGATCATATAGACCTCGTTGGACTCTCTTGAGGTGCTTAACAAGCACAATGTATACTGGTAAGGCCTTGTTGAGCGTTGGACATTTGGACGCACATAGGATCTTGGTCGCTTTGCTTAGGGGCTCAAGTAGATGCATCAAATTGGCTGCTTGACTCCATTTGGCAGGAGTGAGCTGAAATTTGGTGAACTTGCTGCTTTCAGAGCAGAAGTGGGTACACGAGGGGCGCAGTTCAATCACCCGCTGGATCATCTGGAATGTAGAGTTCCACTGCATTGATAAATTGATGTCTAGGCAGGTTGATTGGTTGTTGGGCTGATCAAATTCCACAACTTGTTGGAATTGTTCCCGGAGTTGTGGACTGAATCAAACGTAGGTACATAGGCCATGTATTTGCTTGTGTATGGTCTTCATATCAAGACCAATACCATCTGGATCACAGGTGAGGTTTGTAATTGACATCATATTTGGAGAGGATTCTGAATCAGGCGCCATTGAAATCTCGGTCTCAATCTCTTCTTGTAGGCTTCCAAGTACCGCAAGGCCCGCTTTTGCTGCTAGGTTGATCACATGTGCGATAAAACCTAGTAGCCTTTCTTTCATGTCAAAGGTTGGAATCAAAGTCTGCAGCTCTTGGGCCATTTTCCCATTAGTCAAAGCTTTGTCAGCCGTAATTGTATGAAGCTTATTCAAGCACTTATACTCCTTGAGCACATCGTAGAACATTTCCGCAAAATTTTTGCCAGTATGGTGGACTGGTTAAATGAAGAGTTTAATTAATAAAATGAAGTTGACTTAGGAAAAGAAAGGAGTCATGAGAGGAACATTACCTTGAACATGGGTGATGGAAAGAGTCAAGTCAATCAACTCAAAATTTTTATTGATATAGTGGACAGTCACTCCCATAAAGGCAGTGACATTTGGAGCAGTCCACGCTGTGGAACTACTCTTTTGAGGAATAGAGCTTGAGAGGGATGAGTGCTTGAAGGGCTGCCTCTCTGGGTAAGCTTGGGAGAGCAAAGATAAACAAGAACAAGAGTATGGACTCTTGAAGAATAAGATGTGGCTGATGATGATCAGAGATTTCAGGTGATTGGTGTAAACCCAGACTGGTTACTGGAGTAAACAAGGTGAGGTGTTTGAATTTAATACTTTCCTATAAGACTGTGACCAGTGCTAAGCAATACTTCTTGATTCCTAGTGAGCTGATGGGGGAACAATAATGCAGGGAAAACAAGGCAGTACTTATAGTAAAAAGAGTGAAAGGCCAACTTGTGGTTGGGTACAACTGTGGGAAGGATGGAAAATTCCAGAGAAGGAGAAAAAGGGCCAACATGTGGGTGAAAATGAAGATGGAACAAGGGGCATAGGTGCATAGAACAAAATGGAAGGAAAAAACAAAGAGGGGGCATAATGGTGGCATAGGTAGAGTTGTGGTTGTGTGTATTGTTGAGATTTTTCCTGTGTCCAACTTGTGGTTGAGTGTATTTGATAATTTTCATGTGTCAGAGTTGTGGTTTGATATGTAGAAGGGGTTATGTTGTATTTCCTTGGGGGCTTGCTGCTTGTGTATCTGGTGTAGTGATTTGTTTGTGACATTGAAGGAGGCCTGTGTCTGTGATATATTCCTTCTTGTGGGGTTTGTTGAATATTAGAGTCCTGAGGAAGATTGGCTTACCACAATGCGTCTTGAGTGAAAGCGAGATAGTCCTGTTGGGCAAGAAACTCAAGCTTGACCTTCTCTTGAGTTTGAATAAACACACGGGATAGATGGTTTGAGATGTTCTGGCGGGAGAGCTGGGAAACTAACGGGCCATCTTTTTCATTGGTCAACCGGATCAAATCCTGGAACAATTTCCTTTCCACCACCGAGAAGGGCAGATCAGCATCTGCAATGAAGTAAACAATGGCAGTGCAAAATGAGTCACTGTTCAATTTGATCTGCACAAAATGGAAGGATAATGACAAATGTTATTTGTTGTTTTAAAATAATCATACTGATACATATATAGAATGTGCTTACTGTTGGAGAGTGAGCTCGACAGAATCGATGATTTTCATTACATGAGTCAGAACAAACTTAAATACTATCTACAAAGTGTTTGTGACATGTTACGCAGTCGAGGACTGTGTACATGACATCTTCATGTACCAACACTTACCTTGGGGAGTAACTTGGAATTCTTGATCCATTTGGCAATGTTCGCCTGTGCCTGTTTGACCTTCTTACTGGATTTCGAGTCAACGAGCTTGTGTATTTTTAAAAGATGCTTGTGAAATTTTTTTGTGCTGCCTGATTGATCCTTCTTGATTACGGATGCGCACATAAGATCCTTGGTGAGAACTTGACACACTGCTTCAGACAAGTCTTTGGATTCTTTGAAGTAGTTCCACACCCAGCTGCGTTTCAATGTTGCCATCGCCTTCAAATTGTTGTTTACGAGATCGGATTCGTCCTCATCGACAACAATAACTTCCTTGGCTGCCTGATCCTGTTTGTGGCGCTTTTGTTTCATGATCGGTGAGTAGGGTGGTATGAGTATTGATTGAATGATATCCGTGAGTCAACAGAACTCAGATGAGACAGACCACCCGGGTGCTACACCCCGAGCCCCGGGTGGTTCAGGGTTTGGGGAACGGGATGGGCAGTACCACCCGTCCCGAACCCCGGGGTACAGCCTTAGGCCGCATATCCTCTCTCTTTATAGTTAAGGCCGTGGCTTCGGCCTGCTGCTCTTTCTGCTCCTTCGCTCCAGCAGCGATCACGGAAAGTCACCAGCGCGTCCGTGAGACGAGGCATCTATCCATTTCAATAATAAGCTTCAAAGAAGACCATTCACAACCTTTCACAACTCAGCAAGCGTCGCCGTTTGTGAAAATCTCTAATGAAATCGTGGGAGGGAGTCTAGGCATTTACCTATTTCAGATACTCTCACCTCTCGTTTAACGGACCTAGACAGGACCCGCAGTTCGATTCATCACTGCTTTTATGCTCAAAGTTGAAAAATAGAAAAATCCACCTTATCGACGTT
>SMGU01009239.1:0-46949 GCA_004348175.1 Puccinia novopanici
GAACCACCTGCGGATGGAGCTGGAGTGCTAGGTTGATTATGATCCAGCTTGATTCGCTTGGTGGGGGATTGTTGTTCCGGGTCCACACTTTGGGCACGACTAGCGGCTTCGACGTCAAGATTGGTCTCCTCGTGGTATTTGGTCCCCTCAATGTGTTGCTGCTCCCAACGAGCAATAAGTTCTATCAGATCCACCACGAGAGTTCGCGCTTCATGATTCGAGCTTCCACTGACGGTTAATCTGGGTAGCGCAGCTGAAATGTGGGGGATGAAAACATCTCGGTGGATGAAAAAAGGCTCCGGGTTCCGAACAACAGCTGAGTAGAAACTATACACAAAAGGCAGGTTTTGGCCCTCTTCGCTCAACGTGCGCTTCGTCAATCGAATCCATTCGGAGGGACTATCCTTATACTTTTTGGGTATCACTGGCAGCAAGATATCCAAGGCTTTTTGTGCCATATGTTTGGCCTCACTGGTATGTAGCTTGAGCAAGGCAATCCAGATCTGACTGACGATTTTCGTAGGAGAATCATAAACGGTAATAAAACGAGATATCAAAATGTAGGCCGCGTTCTTGACCGTTTGGTCGTCCCTTAAGCTCAAGAAGTACCAGCCAAACTTGATGATTTCTTTCCTCTGATCGGCGACCAAGGCATGTCGATACTCTATGATTAAACTGGCCATGTGCAGTAAGTTGACGTCTAGTTTATCATCAGTTGTAATGGACTTGGCATTGGTATTGGGGATAAATGCGCTCCAGATGACGAGGTATACTTTGTTAATGTATTCTGCATCAACAATATCTTTTTCCTTCTCGCCCCGTTGAAAGGCTACCAACAGGAGAGGATTGATCAAGTGCCGTAAGATCGCGGTTTTCTGTTGTGGGCGGACGTCATCGTTGTTGATGATATCAAGAAAGCGCAGGAGGATGGCCGACTTGTAGGAGACGTTTGTACTTTTCAGAACTTGATCATTGTAAAATCGTACAATGTGACTATATTCAATGATTCTATCGGCATCCAGAACATCAGCCAAATGAAATAGAAAGTCGATATTCCCACTGGGGTGAGTCTTGAGGCAAGTCATCATGATTTCGACTGAGATGACATCTTCGCGGAGCTGAGCAAAGCGATCATCGCCGATTCCAAGTGCCAGCCGTGTTTTCCTGCCCTCGGATACCCATCTTTGGCTGAGAGCATGGACGATTTCCGTATCTGTTGCGATTGACTCGGGCTCTTTGGCGACTAACTGCTGCAAGACTACCGTACCATGCAAACCTTTTCTGACGCTGGCGGTATAGCTTTGTTGGAGCCATACCATAGCACCACGTCTCAAGTAATCTCTAAAGTTTTTCGAATGATCACTGAGTAAGACCCATTTCAAAGTATTCAGGCACCTTTCATCCTCCAATCTTTGTAAGAAGTACGTGGCGGCTTCTTCAGGATACATATCTATATAAAGGGACAGTGGCTTGGTGAATGGGCTTGCAGTCACTTTCTTGAGTATCGTCTCGACGTGTACCACGTATGCGATCATGTCACGTAAGTAAACCCCAGCTGCTGGGGCAGCTAGCAAGTGAAAGATATTCACCACGCCGGCCATGATTTCTAGAACCCCGCTCTCCTGTGACGATGATAAGGCGGCCGCGGCAAGTGTCTGAGGATCTGAGAGTTGCCTGAAATGATCGAGCAGTTTGGACCCAATTTCTACTTTGAAGTAGTTGGTCAGCAACTCTACTAGGCGTGCGAGACCTTGCAAGCTAGGAAGGGTGAGCTTCTTGTGGTCTGAAAGGTTGTTTAAAACTGGTGAGTCCGCTTTGCAACAAGTCTTTCGGCAGTCGGTTTCCACCGCCGGCGAGTTGTTCTTTCAGGCTTGCATGCGCCGCATCGACCACTTCAACATTCTTGGCGTACAAGGATTGAAAATAAACAGAAAGGATTTTGGCCTTGGTTGCTGATTGTTGCCGCCTCTCAGGCAACCGTATGGTGGCGGCTAAAAACCTTAAACAAACGACTCGTAATTCGATTAAGGCCTTGGCTGTCTTGACTTGATTTGTCCTTCCGATCAATGTCACATCATCCGCATCGGCAATCCCGAGTGCCTCCTGTAGTATTCTCATTAGCTGATCGCTGTACTCGAACAGCGGAGGTTCCAATCGAACGCAGAATGTCAAAGCATCGAGGTGCCCAATCTGCATGGGGAATGCCAGCGCCCGCAAAGGCTTCCCAAATATCGGCGATAACCGTTCCCGAGCTGGCATCAGCAGTTCATGCATCGGTTTCTGGGTTCGCTCACTGATTAGTTGCAAAGCCAGCTGTGCCACCCTCCTAACTCCGCTGGTCTGGCTACACAATTCGATTATCAATAGCCCGACGAAATAGTTGAGCTTGGCCGCCATTTCGGCTGGAATAGGGACGTCAGAAGGGTTATGACAGATCCTCAAGAGCTTTAGAAGCGTATCTGTGGGTCCCTCCAAGATTTTCTCCGTGGCGGATGGGGCATCTTTATGAAGAAATAGCAGCGCCCTGATGATGTCCAGCTCATAATCTATGATCCAACTGGCATTCGTCTCTGTATCATTCACCAGGATAGACAAAACTTGATGTCCAGCGCACTTGCGGGGCCAGTAATGATCGTAGCAGGAGGAGCTGGCCTTCATGCACAGTGTTCTTTTGGCCAGATTCAATATTTCTTCCTTTGGAAAGGGTGAAGTCTTGGCACGTTGGAAGAGCTTTTGGAAAACTGTCGAGGTGAATTGAGATGCAGCCTGGAGGTGAACTTGGTCGGTGGCAACGGTGAGATTGTCGATCAAGGCATCAATGATCGTGTTGGTCAGAGAAAGCGAATAACGTGCTTGATCAGGATTGAGTTCAGGATCTTGCCAGATTTCGGTGATAAAAACATGTTCGAAAAGGGACGAAAGATGGGCTTCGGCATCGGCAGAGAATTCCGGAACTCGAGTGGCATCAAACAGTCCTTTCAACAAGACTGAAAAGGTTTCTTCTCGTTCCCCTTGTCCGTATCCCTAAGAAGAAGAAGAAAATCAAGCATAGAAACTTGTAAGAAGACGGTTCCATGTGAGGTGGAAGAGATAGGGATGAGAATCTAACCATTGATAAAAAGATAGGCGTAATGTTTTTCAAAAATGCAAATCCATTCCTTCTGTAGTGAATGTCCCCGCGTCGCATGAGTCGAGCCGCTAATTGAACAAGGGAGGAAGGGTTAGGCTTCTTTGTTGTCCATCTAGCTTAATTGGAAGGTTGCAGCCTTGAGCATCGACTTGCTTCCACTCAATCGCTTTCGGGCGCAAGACTTTTCGGTTTCGTCCTCCTAATTTACCAAGTATACGTAAAGCTACAGGGGCGTGTTGAGGATTATACGGAAGAGGCTTCAATAGTTTCCACAAAGACGACATCACATCGTGAACGACCGGTGCCATTAACGGGGTAAAAAATTCCTGGGTCAGGTTGTCGACGCATAACTCCAAGGTTCGTAATCCTTGAGAGACGAGGTCAGGAATTGCTTGGAGGGCGATGACTAGAGGCCGCATTAAATAGGTGAGGTAGGGTAGGAGCACGCTCAGTCGAACGGGGACCGTCAGGCACAGTTCCGCAAACAACTCCCTCTCCTTAGGGTCGGTGGTGGCATTTAGAAGGACGTTCAACTCTTCCAGTAAGACCTGGATAAGTGGTAAGATTTCTTTGTACAGAATTTCAAAACGGCCACCACCAATAGCCCGAAATAACGCTCGTAGTACTGAGTAGTATTGTCCAGGTTCATTTGAGAAGGAGGCGAATCGCAGAGAATCCATAATAAGACGACTCAGATGAGGCTGTAGTGTTGCTTCAACATCTGGGAACATGTTGACGGCCAAGAAGCACATTTTGAGAAGCTTCACGATGACTGCGGATTGTTTGTCTTGGCCAAGCTCATGTAGCTGTTTCATTATGTGCCGTAGAGTGATTCCGATCGTGGCTTTGCATAGAACTGGACTAGCCAAGAAATATTGCGGGAAGGCTAGCAAATCTGAATTCGATCGTAGTTCCTTCATCAACAGCGGCATGCAGGGCTCAAAGGTTTCACTAAATAGAACTAAGTCGGCATGAGTAAACATGGAGACAAAGCAGTCCACAACCTCCTTCATTTCTCTGACTTCTCGACGATGCTCGTAAATTCCGAAACACCGGATTGCAGCTGTCAGCAATCGGCCCAAGAGCATTGCGTTTGGCAATGGTGCATCCATCTTCTTCATATTTCCAAATAAAATTTGGAAGCTTGTAATACAAGAACGAAAAATTACGCGTCGACCGAATGTGTGATCTGAGCCAAGAAAACACCACAGCAAGTCAGTCAGGCAAATTTGAGGGGTTGTAAGTCAATCTAAGCCTACCCTTAAACTGATCGGGTGGTGGTTCAAGGACGGCGGAGATTCCGCCAAGAATCTTTCCTCGTTCGATGAGAATGTCTTCCGCCTCCTCTGGACTTCTGTCAGGCTGTGTTAGTCTTCCACCACTTTCGGCTGCGCAAGGCTTCGGTTGAGCATCTGATGAACTGGGTACATTGGCTTGTTTTCCTTTGCCCTTATCTTTAAGTCCTTCATCCTTCGTGCGACTTGGGCTACTCAATTTTTCCTGTGTATCAGTTTGATACTTCATTTGATACGCTCGAAAGTCAGCGATCGCCTCCATTTTCCGGACAAAGCTTTCCATTAACCATCGAGAAAGTCGTATGGCCTCATGAGTTTCGAAGCGATGTGAGCCAACTAATTCGACAAGGCTATAAATGACTTTCCCGGCCATGGCTTGCGTCGTAGTTGTGGAGGTTGGATCGTTCAAGACCTCCGTGAAGTTCATCAGAACCGTTTTGATGTGGCTGCCTTGAAGTTCCGGCTTCATATTCTGAATGAGGTCGGCGTGAGTGCTGTAAACCAAGTGGCGCAGGCTTTCAAACGAAGTGATCCCGGTACCCATGAATATTCGAACATTGAGGAGGTCATTCAGATATGGGATGAATAAGGAGCGGTACTCAGTGCCGAGGATATGACGCAAGGCAACGACGAGTTCTCGGCGAGAGAGTGCCGACTCAGGTGGGATATCTTTGAGTATACGAATGACTATTTGCGGGATCTCGGTAGCGAATGGCTGAACCAGCGGTGACTGAGCTCTAATAACGTATGCTATGAAAGACATGACCTGGGAAGACGCAGGTTTCAGAATCCATGAGAACAGGGCAAATCAAGTCGACCTTCCACGGTCCAGCTGAATCAAGAACAACGAAGAAAAAGAAAAAAAAAACTACCCACCTTCACTTGAGCGACCATAAGCTCGGTGTACTGAGTTCGTTTACCAGCTTTGGTAATAGTCGGCGCAACGCCGACAAATGGAGCTTGAGCACGTTCAGCAACAATCCCATGCCACATAACTTGGGGTAGAGGAGATGTTTTCAGAAACTACGAATAAATTTGAGGACCAAAAAAGAAGAAGAAAGAAGAAAAAAAACAATCGAATGAGCCGAGTAGTGATGTGGTTCAAATGAGGGGATGAAGGAGAGATGATCAACGTCCAACAGTAAAAACTCACCTTGAAAATGATGGGTAAGCAAGCGGGTAGATTAGGTTGAACGGTAGCTTTGTACGTTTGTAGCAAAAACACTACGGCCACAGGACATTCTTGCAGGGCTTTGAAAGATTTCATACCCTAACCGCTTCGGCAGAGGTAGAATCCGATCCAGACAGTGGACCTGTCCCGAAATACTTGGGTTTCCGCTTGCGGTCCTCCGCATCAGATTTGCTTTGCCGCTGTCAGGAGCCGCTTTGTTTTGATCTGGAGTGAGATGAGTGCCGCCATCGGGTGAGGTGGGTACGCCATCGTGCTGGTTTTTATCAGTCTTGATATCGCCAAATATTTCCTCGGTCGTGGCTGGCACGAGACCATACATTTCCAAAATGGTTTGGAAAAGGGGGCTACTGTCGATTCCAATGACGCCTTGGATGCTCGGTAGAGATCAACAACCAGTTTGAAGCATATGACCACGGATTCTTCATTATCGTGTCGGACGATGTCAATGAGTAGATTCATCACTTTCAACGCGTGTGTTTTCATAGCTTCGTGTGCAGATACCCGGGACAGAATATCGAGAAGGAGGTGGCGATATTTCTAGGAATATAGCAAATTCCAATGGGTTTAATCAATACATGAATTATTATCAAAAAAGGTTGAAAAACATAGGAAATATCTAAAAAAAACCCCTTTTGAAGGTATTGAATAACTAACGTAATCCCAAGTCGATGTCATAAAGACTGGACGAGTGCTGGAAAGAATTTCGACGATGGCTGAAATGATCACATCGAGGTGTTTCGTGAATTCCACGTCTCTTGAGCATAGATCGATCATCTCCCTGAGCTCGGTGAGTAAATGGACTTTTAACTTGATGTCTGAGTGAAAAAGAGGAGGAGCCGGTGATAAATGTCGAGATAATACATAGTGAGTCAGTTAAAAAGAGGTACTGACCGCCGTTGGGATCCAATAATTTGGCCACAAGTGCTTCGAAATCCACTGGGGCAGGGGTGTTGGAGAGAGTGACGGCAGTAGAAGAGCCTGGGGCGGGAGAGCCAGACGCGTTATTCGATCCCCCATGTTGGATCGCCGGTGGTTTTTTTGAGGATGCAGCGTTGGGCGTAGTGACAGGAGTAGGTGTTGGCGCGCTAGAAGGGGTGCCCGCGGTGTCTTGAGGAGGAATGGGATTGCTGGACATTGTGGAGAGGTTTTAGACACTCAGGGCTGCCCGATCCAAATGGCTACCTCGAGCCGGCAACGAATTCTGATTTCAACAGCAGTTTGCGGGTCGGTATACTGAGGGAGCGTTGATTGGGTCTCTCTCAGTCAATTATCTTACGTGTAGATTGACTCAGGTGATAATTTTCGATTTTTCTTCAGGAGTATCAATCAATTTTCACCCGATTCATAATTTTTCTTGAAGGAGATGCTAGAACGGCGGTTTGAATTTTGAATTATGGCCTGTAGACGAGACGCGATCGAGCTAGAAAAGTGATAGATCCGGCTGGTTTGTTGGGTGAGTGAAGCCAGTCGTTTTGCTTTAGATTATTTCAGAGATCCACTCTTTTCCGTTCGCGTTTGAGGGACGATGCTGGATCTTGTGTTGGGTTCTTGGTGGTTGCGAGTTGATTGCAGAGTCAACAACAAGTCAAGAGAGATGGTCCGACCAAAACTCGGGGTAATCCCCGGGAGCTCTGGCAGTCTCCTGGCTTAAATGTAGGGGGATTACGGGGCCCGATCTGTCCTGAGCGGGTGCGGACGTCCAGCGACTGACACCAAATGACTTCACAAGAAAAGACAATTCCACATGATACCCAACTGATGTTTTGCAAATGCCTCCGCATCATCAAGGGTGTTATACTTGCATGCCAAAGGAAGGGGAATGTTTCCATCAAAAAATTTGCATTCAGTACAACAAACCAGATAGCACTCAGGGACCGGAAAAAAAAACACTGCTATATACTTAACAACACTGCAACTGATAAAACTTAACTACACAGATACAATGGAGAGGCCTCCTCGAGATTGCTCAAAATCAGCTAGCTAGTTAAAACTGCACTTCGCATCATCACATCGATGCTTAGAAATAACAATAAGACTATCAGGAATTTTTACTTAGGGTGTTTCTATCATTGATACTACGAGATATATTCAGAAGAAGAAGAAAAAGTGAGATCCAATCAGAGCATCAAGTTTTCTTCTTTTGGGTGTGTTGGGATAATCGTTGGTTTGTCTGGCAGTGGCCTTCTCAGTAAGCCATGCCGACCGAGCTGTCGACGGAAGTTTCGTGTTCGGTTGGAGGGGGGGATCAAGGATGGAGCTCAGATAGTCAAAGTCGAGGGGGATCAATAAGCTACCAGGGTTGACAATGCGGCATCGATTTGAATGACTCTGGTCGCTCTTGCGGTGGTGCAAAGTGGGTGCAGAAGTTGAGGGTGCGGGGACAGGAAACTCCGCCTGGTAGCCAAGCGTCGGCGAATCTTCCATGCCCAGCTCCGAAGGATAAGCTTCAGAGCAGTAGGAATCCTCATGGCCCGTGTACTCCCAGCCGTTTGCCGTTGGCACATCCCCATCGGAAAGACGCAGCGAAATGTCGGGCCGACTGCTGCCAGAGGTCGTCGTGAAGCTTTGCATGGAACTCGAGCCATCCTCCTCGTCGGGATTGTACATGAACTCTGGTAAGCAGTCCACACACTCCGCAAAATCCTCATAGAGCGCCGACCTCAAAGGCTTCTTAGTGTGGCTCGAATAATGGTTGAGGCAGGGCGCGGATCATCTTCAGATGCTGCTTTTGCCGACCTTGGTACATCCGGGATGCCAAAAAGCGGCGCACTTCGCAATCCACCACCATCCTGTCCCGATGTTTCAGCAGATGTCATTTCATGGGATAGACATAGCTCTCCCGGATTGTTGGAATAATGGTAGCGATCCTCCAAAAAATAAGCAGCTCTGAATGTTATGAGCTGGGAAACAGACGATGCATGGCGACGTTGTCGAGGGCTCAATTGTCGTGACAGAGTACTTGAGGCGGGTGATGATGGATGACTGGAGATGGAACTGGTCGAAGAGAGTGAGTTGGAATCGACAAGCCCAGGGGTGTCAAGAGGAGCGCTGAAAAGTGTTTTCTAGCCGCAGAGGAGGGAGACGGGAAGCAGTCTTAGTATTCACCAAGAGAAGACTGATGTATCTTCGAAGGCAAAGAATATACATAGGTACACACTCACTGGTGGATCAAATAGTGATTCTGGCAGGCTGGTGAGTTGAGAATTTGATCGTATGGAACGACGAAGGCTAGAGAAGAAGCCAGCTTTGGCCCTTGATGGCGGAGTGGTGCCATTGTGGCTGAGCATCGCTAGAGGATAAACGAGATATCAATGGAGGAAGAACTGGGAATAATTGTCAGGGTGGGAAATGATTGTGCGGGCAGAAGCCAGTGCAGGATAAAAATGTGAGGGGGGATGGGAGCACAAAAAAGGATGGATGGATATTCCAAGGAGAATCCGATGGAAGGAGTGGGAGAATTACATAACATGAGAAGAAATACCGAGGAAGTAATGACTTTAATAGCCCAATCCTTGGCGCGCCTCACATTGACTCTAATTGTGCTTGATGAAGTCCGCCATGGCATGAGGCTACTATCAAATAGTCCATAGTCTGTTTGCAGGCGTCTCTCTTTGGACCTGGTGGCTGGATCCCTCACAGCAGGCACCTGTACTGGCCCAAGGGGAATACATGCATCCAGCCAGCCAGCCAGCAAGCCGGCTAACCATCAGTCACCGGAGCATCAGGGAGCCTCTCAGGGCAACAGCCGCTCATCAGCTTAGAGCACCCAACCCGGGCCGAGCTAAACTGAAAGCTTTGGCCAGCTTACATGCTTACTGAGAATGTCCGACTGATTGCGGTCGTTTGGTTCCGTGGGGTCCTTGTCATGACGGCCATTGCCACTCTACCTCTTTCCTTTCGAGATACAAGTTCACCAGAATTTATACACTTTACTGCCTTGAGACTGAAGTAATACGCAAAGACTCAAGTTTATTGTTACGTGTACACCAGAGTGTGTGATTACTGCAACCGCGGAATACTCAATTCTGTCAAATTGTGGACTGTCATGGTACTACAACAACAAAGGGGTGGGAAAATAAGTTAGGAGCTTTTGTGTCAAATTAAAGCTAGAAAAAAAAAAGTTGGGGATGGAGGTAGGAGCAGAAAGAAATGACAAAGAAAGGGGTAAATATTGTTCAACACGTGATCCAGAAAACTGAAACGACAAGAAAAATGGGAGCAGGTATCGTCTACTTGTTCAAGAAGCAATCTTTCCAAATGTCCAACTTTCGAAGTTGTTCTAGTGCAGTGATTCGTTCAAATTGAGTGCCATCTTCGCCTTTGACTGTAAAATTCGAGCCAGTAACCACTGCATTTGAATCTTCATCAAAATGCACAGATGACCCAAATCCTATTTTACTAGCGCCCACGATGTTGATCAAGGCATCATCTACTAGCAGATGATTTGTGAAGTCCACCTTGTCGAGATTTGTTGCTGTGGGCTCTTGACCTGTCGATCTTGCGACTGCTTCCTGGTAATATTCTTAATTTTTGCGTTGTTTATAAAAAAAAGTTCAATCATTTTACTCGCATATATTGGTCACCTTGGACATAGTGAGTAAATCTAGTAGATAGAAGAACGTACCTTTCTCGGGTTTGCAGTGAAAGTGGAAGTTTGTATAATCACATGAGACCACTCCTTCAATCAAGTCGGACAAATTCATAATCTTGAGCACTCGCAACGCGTGAGTTTTGTAGGCATTAGTAATACACCAAACCTGTAAATGCAGTATACGAGTTTGAGTACTTCAACCGCCAATCATCGAAGAACAAAAAAAAAAACTCTTGAATGAGAGAAGGGTTCCATACCCTAGCTTTGAGCGGTCAATGTCCATCAACAATTGTCGTAACTTCGGATCGGGTGATAGGATATCCTCCAGCGGGATTGCAAGATCGCAATTTTTATCGTAATCGAGTGGATCAATCGAATGGTGCCGGATCAATCCTCGTATTGCCAATCCGTATTCCTACTCATTGTGCGATCCGATTGGGATTTGAAATGAGCTAATTAGTGCCGAGATCCCGTACTCCCTATATGTTTATCCAGCGACTCAACTTTGTAATACCTGGGAAGCATGGACAAAAAAAATCAATCATGGAAAGGTCTCTGAGCAGATTTAAGTAAGACTGACTTATGATGCAATTCCTGGGCTTGCTCGACAGGCAGCCCCAATTTCATGAAGTAAGCCAGAATTTTTCGCTCATGTACTCATTAATCTTGCAGTGGCGAGAGTATAAGGTCTAGTTTCAAGCCATCCATGTCCGAAAAAGAATCAAGCAATTAGTACGTTCGTCATCAACACCAAGTCAGGTCGTCATTTATATATATCATCATCTGGATTCGGATCTTGCGATCGACACACGTTGTCAATATCAAACCTACGAAGAAGAGGGGGATCAAAACAACGTTAGATCAAGATACTGAAAGCCAAGGGATGCTTTCTGACATGAGCTCACCATATAGTTAATTGGGAGCCTCGGAGCCCACTGGCTTGTTGAGTATCGTCACGTGGGCTGTATGGTGTCCGAAGATAAGATCGAAAGAATGTTGCTCGGATTTGTTAGCCAGTAGGTCGGAATCCTCGGAATGTTCAAAGTCATTGGAGACTTACTCGAAGGGGCTGGCGAGGCATTCGATGATGAATTCATGATTGGTTTGGTGGAGTGTTCGCGGTCAGTGGTTCTCACTCGACTCGCCCTTCACTAGCTTAAATTAATCACGACCACATGTCACCAGCACCACTTCTCTCTCACTTTCACTTTTCCACTCATCTTGTGTTCAACTTGGCATCAATTGCGCTCATGATCGCTGCCCTTTAGCAACTTCATCCAGTGGTCCTCGCAGCTGCAAACTTCCAAGCTGGTGAAACTCCTAGTGTTTTGAGTGCGGGGTTTGAAGGATGCTGAGTGTGCTTGAGGACTCCCTCTGTGTCAGAAATCCAATCTACCACAATTAAGTAGCAGTCCTCAAACCTCAAAAAGAATAGCCCAGTTCTCATTGGGACCTTTTAACACTATTTTTAACCCATATGTCATAAAATTTTGAAATTTTTTTTCAAGTTCTCAGATTGTTCCAAAACAGCTGAATCTGATGACCAAAAAATTTATGATAATTTTATGTTTAAAGGTGTTAAAAGCTGTTGAATTTTCAACTCTTCACCTCTTTCTTTCTCTTCCTTCCTCCTTTTCCAATCTTCCTTTTCTTTAAATCACTGATAATACAATAATATAAAAGTAGTCTTTTGTGTGTCTCAGTTATCTCAGTCTTGTAGTCATGAACCCTGAACATGAATCTGATCCACCAAACTATCTCAGTAAATTATTTCTTGTCTTTTGATTTCTCTCAGCTGATTGATTAGAATTAACGCCTCTTTTTATCTGTAATTTATTTTTTTTCCTATCAAGCTTATCTGGTCTGATTAAAATAAAAGGTCTTATCTAGTCTGTCTTGTCCAAACTCAAAATCATCTGTCAGTTGTTTTATTCATATTCATTTCTTTTCAGCCACATTTTCACCACTTGTATTTAGTCTATTTAATTTGCCTAAAACAAGCAATATCAACATTGGTTCTTCACTATCTTTCTCCGCACCATCCTGAGCCAGTCCATTGATCCTCTCCTGAGCATCTCTGTCCCCTTCTAAAAATCTCTTCTCACCTCTTCACCTTTCCACTTCGAGTCCGTTAGTTCAAAAATTTAACAAAAGCTGTGTTAAAGGTCCCAATATGAACTGGGCTATTCAGTGAAATCATGGATGGAACATGATGTCATTTATACAAAGCTCAGTATTTCAAGTAAGGCACTCATGTCAAATTTGATCACAATGGATCAGGACTTCTTGCACCATGGAAACATAAAAATGAGGGCAATACAAGGTATGTAATATCATCATTAACATCTCCAGAGACTGCTAAATGACTGTCTCTATACTCATGCAATAGTAGCATTAGCATAGACCCACCTATGTCCATGAGGAAATTCCACTACCTTCCTTATTAGCTCAGTTTCTAGATGGATGGGAACAACATCAGCAACATTCACTGAAAAAATTTGCAATTCCCCTCCAAGAAGAAAGGGCAAAATTTGGGTGGAAAAAATATTTTACTTTTTCCAGAGGTTAAACAAAGTGATAAACTGAGTATGTTCAGCCAGAAAAAAAAGTGCCAAACTGAGCAAAAATCATTGGAGAATTTTTTCCTGAATTTTTTTTTGGTGGGCCTGGTAGGCCCATTGGGCCTCAGGGGGGGCTGATATGGGCCAGCCCCAAAAGAATATTTGGCCAGCATGAAAGGGGTGTTCAGGAAAATCTCATGATCTCCAATGCAGGACTTAGGTGTTTTTGGGGCCGGCTTGTATGAGGCCCAAGTATGGCCTGCCAGGCCTTGCACGCCTGCAAAACCAAAACTCAGCAAAAGATTCTCACATGATTTTTGATGAGTTTGGCACTTTTTTTTTTTGGCTGAGCATGCTCAGTTTGTCACTTTGTTTAAGTTTGGAAAAAGTAAAAGATTTTCCCCACCCCAATTTGACATTTTTCTTGGGAGAAATTGAAAATGTTTGTAGTTATTTGATCATGATAAAAGCAGAAATTACTCTCTTCTACCAGGTGTATTACTAAGAAAGTCAAACTTGGGTCCCCTTGTGGCCCAATCAATCATAGATTAAGTTAGGAAGTACCTCTTTGAGATTAACTTACTTGATGTACAACATTGCAAAAAAAAACTTGCTCAACTTCCTGCAGTTGACATGCAGCATGCTCCAGCCAAGCTTCCATCCAAACTCCACCTATTTGCATATGTAGATTTTTTGGCACAGTCACTGTGCAGTGTGCACAGTGACTGTGCATCAAAGCTTGGTTGAATCAATATTTGAGAAAGGTTTGAGAAGCTTCCATGGAACTTCTGCATGTCAACTGCAAACAGTTGAGCAAGTTTTTTTTTCAGTGCAAGTGAATGAGACAGAGGTGAACCCTGGGTAGGATCTGTGTTTACAGGAAGGTAGAAACAAGAATTTCTAGAAGCAGTTGGTAAGCATTTGAGCTGATTGGCTACTGGTTGGAGGTGTTAGTCTTGAAGCAACTAATTTTAAGGAACTACAGAAAGATTTTAAATGGGGTCTTCAATAATACAGGCTAAAGATCCAATGGTAAAAAGTTTGATAATAGGGAAATTTAGCACCACTCTCAAAGTAGGAGGAGGGTATTCACAGCACTTACTACTGTATACTGAAGTAAATCAATAATGATTTATCTCAAGGACAAAAACAGCCAACTTTTATATTCAAGGGCCACCTTTGATATCCAAGAGGTCTCCTAGGAGATAATAGGGAGCCTTGGGTGTATTTCAGCAGTGTTACATCAAATGATTCCATAATGGTGTCATCTTGGACCATAATAGTTAATTTGAGTACTTCAATTCATTCTATGTCCCCACAATATCATGCTGCATTGTTATAACAAATTACATCAGGTGTCAACTATGAAATAGAATTAAATGGAATAAGGCTGCATCTGTGAGTGTCATATGATGTGTGTCTCTATGATTCAAATTTCTGATTATGATCTTCATTTTCTTTGCCAAACAAGTAATATAACACAATGCCAAAGCAAAAAAAAACTCGATTATTACACTTGCCTGATTCACCGCCTTCTCCTCCCAGATCCAGCAATACCCAATTGAAAAACCTCCACATAAACAACTCAAACAAAACTTCTACATAATTCCTTGTTGCCCAGATGTTTGAGCCTATGCCTCTTAGAGCATCTCTAACGGCCCTGCCATCGTGCAACCCGGAGCCAACTTTGGCGGGCCGCACAGGATTTTGCGCTTCCAGCGGAGCCGCTACATGCGCTGCCAAAGCTTCCAGGTGTCCAAAAGAAACACCTTGGCTGCTACGTCTGGCACCTCTGGCATCCTTCTCCCAAGCCTCCATCTTCTCTCCTTGGTCGTCTCGTCGTCGGCATTTTTGTTTTTCCCAATATTTCATACATATCTGACATGGTGAATATCATCAATCTCAATCCCCTTCTTGAATCCATGACAAACCAGACCACCCCCAGAGTCACTCCGACACGAACCTCTCCTCGAAAAATTCATAACCATGCCATGCCAACAGCCGAAGCCGAAGCGCCGCAAGGAAACAAGAAAAAAACTCATTCCCAAATCTACAAATGAGGCCCAAGAAGAATCCACCAAGACCAAGGCCGAGAATACTAAAAAGAAAATCCCAACTGGAGTATTGATGAGGACAAGTTCCTCTGTGTTGCTTGGCTGAACACGAGTTGTGACAGCATCGTTGGCAACGGGCAAAAAGAACGACGTTTTGGGAGCGGGTACACAATTTCTACACGGAGCTCGTCAACGACTTCAACCAGGAACATAAAAATTCAAAAATTCAAAAACAATTACCGGTTCAAATAGTCAACGCGGTGGAGTGTCATTGGGGGCACATTATGGGGTTTGTAATAGGTTTGGGGATGTTATTCTCAGGTTGAACGCCGTCTCAAGAGTGGGAAACACGGGATGATGTTGTCAGTACTGCAACTTCAATTATGATTGGTTCAATTTACTGACGTAGTATGATGTGTACAGCTTTCCAAGGCAAAAGAGCTCTACAAAGCTACTCACGACACAAGCTTCAATCTCGACCACTGCTGGGGTATCTTGAAGGACACCCCAAAATGGCAAGCAACACAAGCCGAGATCAATCTTAAATTGAAGAGGGGTAAGGGTCTAAAACCCCTAAAAACGTGGCCAGTGCACCCTCAACCAAGAAAAATCAGCCTTCCAGTCCCCAAGCAGAACACCTTCCTAGTATCGAAGAAGAACAAGGTGAACAAAGTCTCATTGGATCTGAATTGCAACCTGATGGACAAAAGACTGCAAAATGCAAGCGCAATGAGGATTTAATCCTTGAAAAGGTCGTCAAGGCTCAGGAGGAGCTTGTTAAAATTTCCAGAGAACGCATGAACACCATCAAAAAAGCGATGCAATCGGCTGCCAACAATCACATCATGTCGATGGATCTCACCGGGATGGACAAAGAGTCCAAGGGTTATTGGTTGAAAAAGAAGCAAGCGATCCCGGCTCGCGATGACTAGTTTTTTCTTGGATCTTGGAATGTCAAAATTGATGTTTTTTTGTTGATGTGTGTCTCTTGACTTGTCTGCCAAAAGAAACCCATGTTCCAAAAGAGCCCCACGTTATTTTTTTTCTTTCTTTTTTTTTTGTCTACCATTCTCGTTATCATCAAATTTTATGAAAAAAGTTCATTTCCACTTTAAAAAATAAATGAGTCTTTCACAACAGGGAGATAAGGATAAAGTAGAGATAAATCATAGCATGAAAATTGAAACAAAAGCAGGAAAATTGAAACAAACAAGAGAGGAATAATAACGAGATGAAGAGAAAAAATCAAAATGTATTAAGGCTCATTTGAATTGTCTCCCAACTTACTCCACAAGTGCTCTATGAGGTCGCTCTTGAGGCGGTTGTGGCCATGGACATCTCGGATTGCTTGATATAAACGCAAGAGGTAAGCATCAAAATCTTGATTGGCTGTTTCGTTGATGGTGATAGAAGCTTTTCTTTGAGGGGTTTGATGATAATCATGGTCGTTTTCATACTCGGATCCAACCTTGTCTTCTATGGTCATGTTATGCAGAATAATTACGGTCTTCATGATCAGAGCAAGCTTGGTCTGTTGCCAGAGACGGCCCGGGTTCTTGATAATAGCATACCGGGCTTGTAACACTCCAAAGGCGCGTTTGACGTCCTTACGATACGCCTCTTGCATCTTGGCGTAGTGTTTATTCTTTTTCCCTTGTGGCTTGGATATTGTTTGCATGAGTGTTGAATACTTCGGATAGATCCCATCAGCGAGATAGTAGCCAAGGTTGTATTCATTCCCATTGACAGTGTAGCGCAGAGAGTTCCTGATGCCATCCTGGCATTGTTGAAATATTGGTGATCGATCCAAGACACTGATATTGTTTAGTGTCCCGGAAGCCCAAAAAAAGCATGCCATATCCATAAATCGTGCGTCGCAACGGCCTCAAGGATAATTGTTGGTTCTTTTTCCTTGCCACTGTACTGACCATGATCAGCAACCGGGCAATTCTTCCAGCCCCAATGCATACAGTCAAGAGAGCCCATCATTCCGGGGAAGCCTTGCACTTTGGATACAGCCAGGATTCTCGCTAGGTCATCTGCTCGGGGGCTTTGCAAGTATTCCTCCGCGTATATGGAGACCATGGCAGAGCAGAACCGCTTTAGTGATTTGAGGGCAGTACTCTCGCCTGAATTTTATTAAATTAGCAAGATACAGCAAATTAAATGGCAAAAAAAACTTACTCATTCGGAGATATTCATCAATAGAATCTCCACCGTAGCCATACGCCAGCAGCCTCAATGCTGCTGTGACCTTTTTCAAAGGTGAAAAACCTAATTGACCCGCTGCGACCCGCTTCTGGACAAAGTAAACATCTTGCTGAACGATGGCGTCGACGATTTTCAAGAAAAGCTCCCTTTGCATCCTAAAACGGCGGCGGAAATATCTCTTGGGTATGTTGGATTATCAGAAAAATAATCGTTGAATAGCTGGAGTGGCCTTGAAGTCGATTTTGGTGGATTTCCTGCCGTCCAAATTGAGATCCACCTCGCTTGGGTCGCTTATTTTGCCTTTTGATGAGCAGCGCAATTGTGGTGGAAATAGATCCAATGATTTTGTTGTCATCTTCTAGCCATTCCATGATCTGGGCGGGGTCCATTGGAGATTTTATTGAAAAAAAAAATCCGATTTTTTTTGATGAGCTACCTGGAGGTACAAGACGTACTCGGGACCAAATATCAACGGCAATACCCCGTCCAACTTGATCCACTCCCACTCGTGTCGACAGTCCATTATTGCAGCCAATGTGACAGATGGGTGACATGTCTGGACATGTGCTTGCGGGCTGCAAGTGCCAACTGAATCCACCCCCGCGCCGTTAGAGATGCTCTTACATGGCAGATAGGACACAAAGTAGACATGAAAGATCAAAATGAAAATAAATAAAAATAAAAATAAAATAAAAATAAAATAAAAATAAAAATAAAAATAAAAATAAAAATAAAAATAAAATAAAATAAAAATAAAATAAAAATAAAATAAAAATAAAAATAAAAATAAAATAAAATAAAAATAAAAATAAAAAAAAATAAAAATAAAAATAAAATAAAAATAAATAAAAATAAAAATAAAATAAAATAAAATAAAAATAAAAATAAAAATAAAATAAAAATAAAAATAAAATAAAAATAAAATAAAAAAAAAATAAAAAAAAATAAAATAAAAATAAAAATAAAAGTAATGTTTTTTATTAGAGATGGAATAATTCAGTAGTATTACACAATCAGTGACTGGAATAAGTGGAGAAGATCTTCTAAACCTCTTCCTCAAAATAAAATGAGGAATTCCTGACCATCATAATGAATCAGTCCAATTTCTTAAACCAAATAAACTGGCTAAGGTTCTTTGAAGGAAAACCTATGTGATTTGGCTTAATGGGCAAAATGACAGAAATACCCAGAGAGGATGGCAGATTTGAGGGAAAAAGAGGTAGAAGGCTGGAGATAGACACAGTAAAACATTTCTAGAAAACTCATAAAAAAGGGGGTAAATAGAAAGGGTAATCACTGACTATTTTATTCCTGACCCTGTGTAGTAGGAGGAATAAAATAAAATTGAAGGTCCTTGGATACTAGTATTGTTCCTGGTTGCAGATCCTGAATCTGTGTTAAATTTTTCAATGTAGGGAGCAGATGAAGCTAAAGATAGGCTGAGATACCTTTGGGTTTAGCCTCTGTGACAATTTTCATCTGTACAAGAAGTGTCAGCTATGTGTATGAAACTTTGGGGATCCAACGGATATGCCAAGTACTATCACTGTGCTGAGAGTAAATTAAAGTGAAGATTACTCCTTACTACCAGTTGTATTCCTACACTAGTTGAAATCTAGTCCCCTTGTGACCCAATAAAAGATGGCGGAAGGTTGCAAATACCTCTTTAAGCTCAACTTACTTGATATACAAGTGTAGAAGACTGAGGTGACAGCTGGGTAAAATCTGTGCTTACAAGAAGAAGCAATATATAATTTCTAAGAGAAGTTGGCAAAAACTTGAACTGATTGGCTACTTGTCAGAGGTCGAGGTCTTGCTGCAACTACTCTTAAGAAATAAGAGAAAGCTTTTAAATGGGATGTTTAATAAGACTGACTACTATTCCAGTGGTAAAAAGGTTGGTGAGGGGGAGATGGAGCACTAATCTAAAAGTAGGAGGAGGGAATTCACTGTACTATATATTCATGCAGGGTTGAATCACTGAGGATCCATCTCAAAGCCAAAGAGGCCACCTTTTATATTCTAGAGGTCTCCCAGGAAGCTACAGGGAGAGCCTATGGTGTGATTCACCATTCTTACATCAAATGATGCCATGATGGTGTCATATTGCACCATAATAGCTCAATTGAGTACTTCAATTCATTCTATGTCCCCATGACCTCATGCTGCATTGTTATAACCAATTGCATCACGTGTCTGCAGTTTGAATAGAATGAAATAGAAGAGTTCTCACAGACTGTTTATGTGGAACTTTCTCATGTTTGCTCTAATTTCAATTATGTTACTATTGAAATTTTACTGCAATATAATTGTACACAATTGGGATTGTATTATAATTGAAATCCGGCAGAAGTCTCCTCTCTCATGATAAAATTTGAAATATATTTATGTACATATTCATTTTATATGTACATTTTGTATGTAACTATGATATGTACATATTTAATGTTCAGTCTACAGCAATGATTATTCTTCAATACTGCTTATGGTTCTATTGAGTTATGACAAAGTACCAGAAGGAGTATGAATTTGAGGGTAGGCCCAGTAACCCGAGGTAAAATTACATGAGGAATCAATTTCTGAAATAATATTCAAGGATTTCTTAATATTAAATAAGATACAATATTATTATTACAGTATGCAGTCTTTGGATACTCTGGAATATCTCTAAGGCTGACAAGAAGAATTAGGGATTTTGGGACATTCTTCCTGTATATGGATACTGGGAAGCTTGTGGAGAGTTAGAAATTAATATAAACAATTTTATGAAGAATGTGTGTGAAAATCAAGTAGATAAAACTTAGATAATTGCAATAAACATAATTATTAATCATTCTTAGAATAAGAGTAGGAAAAATGGGTCAAAAAGAATTACAGGTTAATATTAGAGGAAGAATTCTGCCTCTTCCTCAACTGAGACCTCTGTCTCTGACACCCCTGGAATGATTGAACAAATTCAGAAATCCTCCCAATCCACAGGTCGAATTTAATTGTACAAAGAAACACATAGGGAACCAAACACATGATCACTAAATTATGCAACTCCTTCCACCCCAGGATCATCCCAATTGTCACATCTTACCAAAGAAATGAACCAGGGGGAAGTTGAAAACAATATGGCAGCAACCAAAAAATTGATGTGGACCTTCCCCATGGAGATAATGATGCTGGATCTCTATGTGAAGGAGGTCCACCAAGGCCAAAAGTCTAACTCTGGCTTTCAAACAAGTTCCCATAAATTTGTTCCATGAGAGCTACACAAGAATTTTCCCAAGTTTGAGCAAGTTTTGGATACTAACTAGGTGAAATCTAAACCCTTTCAAAGAATCAAATGTGATTAAAAAATTCTCTTGGCTTCCAAAGATGCTAGTGGTTTTGGATGGGACAGGGTTAGCTGTGATTTTACTGCTTCAGAAGCCGTTTAGGAAATTTTATATTGGTAAGTAATGTTTCTACATAATATTTTGGATTGATTATAGATGATAATACATGCTTCATTTCCCTTTATTTAGTCCCATCCACATGCAAGGAAATTCCAGGGGTCTCCATTTCCTGAGTATCAAAAACTGGAAATTATTTTCAACTCTGCTGGGGCAACAGGTGAGGCAGCACAATCAGCTTGAAAATGTGTCTTTCAAATTCATTCTTGGGCATCAGCGGCTACCCCATCCACCAAATAATCTACAATTCTAATTGAAGGCAATCCTATTTCTGAAGACAAGTCTGGTTCAAATATGTCTACTGGAAGTTCCTTCCCTCAAACAAAAATCAGTCGGTGTGCATATCTTGCACCAGGAAAATCTGGCCTGAATACATGCCAGGTGATGTGAAGCTACTGAATTGAATCAATTCAGTAGCTTCACATCACCTGACATTTATTCAGCTCAATTTTTTCCTGGTGTTGGTTGTTCTCACACAACAGAGGATTCTATTGAAACTGCTGTAGAGGGTATTTTTGTTTTCTTGAATTCACAAAAATAGAAAAAAAATGACCCACTGGAAGAAATTATACATCTGATAGTACATGTAACGGTCAACAAGCAATGGCACTATACCAAGAAGCACATTGAGCTAATGCTTCCAAAGCAGATTTTTTGGCTGCTTTCAAAATTTTCTGCAACAATATCAATTATAAAATCTCATTAGTATCAAGGAGAAGGAGCTCTGTGTTAGCTGGCTCAAAGAACAAATTGAAGAAAATAAAAATGAAAACTAGTCTTCTTTTGTGATATGATATTTTAAGTGGCTAACTCATAACTTATGAACTGCGCGAGAGGTGAGGGTTGGGCTTCGACAATGTAAGGCAATGTGTACTCTCTTGAAGAGAGCTGGGTTTATGTACATATTTATTTATGTAGTTCAGCCTCACATGAAGGGGCCCAAACATCACAGGTTGCGAAGTTTGAGTCGCCTGCATTGCCACTGACATCCCTCGGTTATGTTGACAAGATCGGAGTTGATTGGAGACGGCTCAGATAGAGAAGCTGGAATATTTAAAACAAGGAGGACGGGAAGATGCCTCCGTCCTTCACTTCAACAAGACTCACCGGTTAGCCTAATTATTTCCTTCAAGATTTCTTGGCCTATCTTATCCTGATTCAACGCCATAAACGCGGTGGGCCTGGCTGCACTTGCCTTTCACCAATATGGGTTGTGCCAAACCTCTGGGAGAGGAATATGGGAGAGTTTTACTGGTAAATATTTCAATAGGGGGTTCACAATAGTGTTTTTTGCTTCCGATCCCCCTTAAATTTTTTTCTGACAGCTAAATTTTAGCTTAAAATTAGTCACTCAAACAACTCAACAAAAAGGCGGGCAATGTGTACATATTGTTGAATTGTAGCTTCCACCAAAATCAGTCAACCCAGGAAGAATCTTTTTCATTGATTACACTCTCTTGATGTGAGATGTAAAACTCGATGTGTAATATGTTTTTAGCATTTTCGATGAGCCTCTTAAAAATTTCCGATGAAATCTTATCGTGAACCCCCCTAATATTAGGATGGTTCACATAGGGCTATTAGCACGGTTCACATAGGGGATTTTTAGCAAATCCGTAACCGCACGTCAGCAAGCGTTCCCAGCCAAATTGGCTGGTGCGTCGGGTTATAGTTTGCTGACGTGCTACGGATTTATGTCCTATGTGAACCGTGCTATTTTAGCAAATACGTAACCAAACGTCAGCAGAACTCCCCCGCCAAATTGGCTGGAGCGCTGGGTTAAAGCTTGCTGATGGTCTGCTGATTTCAGCCCTATGTGAACCGTCCTATTTACTTCTCAAATGAAACCCAAGGGTGTCTTATCTTTACGGATTACTGCGTCTTGTGGACTGACACATATCTCTTTACATGCGGCTTCCCGTGCCACTCACTGCTGGCTTCACCCAGCCCGATACGGGTTGCCTGGACTGGATCATAGACAATTCTTCCTCACCGGTAGCCTCACCCAGCCTAGCACTGGTTTCTGATCCGACCCAGAGAGGGACGGGGGCAAGGACTCGCCGCAGAGTAGAACCGTGATGATTAGAGTACCGTTCTCATATTCTCTCACCGCCGAGCTGTCTTGTGGCATCCGTTTACTCGCCTGAGGCGCCTATTTTGTACGAACATCGAGATGACTGCAGCATCGCATTTTGCCTTGCAAATTCTCCTGCCAACGTGCACCTGGAGTTGCGGTTTATGACCTCATGAAAGGCCTGAAAGCGGTTGAAGAGAAATGTTCTTCCAAGTGGATTACATCAACTGATCGCCAACGCTCGAAATATGCAACTTCTGAGCGAGTCGGAGAAGATGCAATAGCTCTATTGACGTGGCTAGAGATCACTAGAAGAAAGAAATAAATGAAAAAGCCGGGACGCCGGCTGCCAAAGTGTCCAATCGCCGGCGAGTGTTGTAGCTCCACAAGATGAGTTCTTTGGGCTTACTAGAAGCGATATTCCTGGTGAAAGTTAATAAAAGATTTTTATCAACAACATAATCCTTCTAGGAGAGAGAACATGAGAAAGCTAACCCTGTTTCTAGCATGCCGCCCTAGAACAAAGCGTTCAAGAAAGCCGCGACGTCCTGTAAGCTGACTTGCTCTAAGATTCGGCCGCCTTGGGTACTTTCCAAGCAGCCTTCATTGACGGTATTGCCGATAGAGATGTTGATGAAGCCGGTGGATTTGGGGCAAACCGGTACCATTTCGGGGAGTTATACGCTGGTAGGGCAGTCGCAAAGCTCGCTGCGGCTGCCAGCTGGAGCGCCGTGAGGAGACGTAGGCAGCGCATGTTCTTTCTCCGCGATGAACACTGGCCGAAGCGATTTGAAGATGTTGGGGTTTTTGTGAATCTCACCGAACAAATGGGCGCTAACCGATATATGGTGAATGCGAGGTGCAGCACTGGAGTGCCGAGCCAGAGGAAGTCTTTAGAATCTTCCAGGCTTTCCACACCCGCGTCATTTTCGGTGTTCTCCAATCTCACGTCCATCCAATATCTGTGGGCTAGAATTCTGATTGATTCATGAAGTGTTTGACGCTGGTTGACGTGTCTGTTCACTGGGACGCAATACTCCCACCCCTGTACACATACAGCAGATCCATCAATGCTTGCAACTTCTTACTGAAAAAATAAAAAGTTATCACCAAAAACAAAAAAGGTCGCTGGCATAAAAAAACTTTATTGGCATATGGGAGAGTTTGACTGAACTAGCACCTCTCCCACAGTGACTGCTCCTCTTGACAGAAGACTGACATTTGAATTCAAAAAACTTTTTTACTTGGCCGACTCTTTTTTTTTTTCAGAAAAAAAGTTGCAACCATAGGTGGGTTTGCTGTATGACTCAAGTCCCGCCCGAACACGACCAGGTTACCCCGGGGGAGGGCGTGCAGCATCCTCCCCGTGTAAGGATTGAGGGTAAGATGTCGGAAATCGAAAGCTACCACAAGATGAGCAATCTTGTGTCATTGTCCTCATCTACCAAAATGTTTTAAGTAATGTAGCTCGAAACAAACCGGACTTCCCAAGTGGTCCTTACCATGAAATCCCCCTCCCCTTCTGGGAGACACAGAGTTGCCAACACTAAACCTGTGCTTACCATGAGATCCCCCTTCCCTTCTGGGAGACACTGATTTTCTGGTGAGTTTCCCACATGTAGTTCCCATATGCCTGTATGGAGTTATGCTTCTACTAAGCCTATCAGTCCTGCTTCATTGCCAGCTCATCTCCTTTGATTCCTCACTGAAATCTATAACAAATTCTCACAAGTTATTTCTTCCTGTGAGTCTGGAATCTACTGCTAGCTTCAGTAGCCCCTCAAAATTTGCCACTGCTACAACACTGAGTCCCATGAGAAGACCAACCTTCAAAAATGCCTGATTAAAAGTCCCAAATTCTCAAGAGGAGGGCAATATCAGGACTGGTACAATTTCTTTCCTTCTACTGCTTCATTGCCAAGTCAAATCTTGGATAATCTCTTGGTGCTCTCTCAACTGGCTTCTAAGCCAATCCAGAGCTTCTAGTGAGGTAACCTCTGACTATGTATTGCCCTACAGAGTTTTAGGTAACTCAAACTTTTAGTGACATGTACTTAACTTTCAAAATGAAATTTAATGTAGCAGCAAACAATGTATGAAGTGCTCATCTAGTTGTATGATTCAGCCACACACAAGAGGTCCCCAATTCCATTTCCTGGGACAATGACACAGTAGCCTAGTGGTTAAGTCAACAATTATAGTAAAGTATAGATGTTGGTTTGAATCCAGCCCATGTTATATTTTATGCACACTCTTACACTCCAGAGGGACTTACAGAAAATTTGGATTTTTTGACTGAGAGGAATTTTGGATTCTGAATCCACTTTTCTTCATGTAATTACTCAGCAACCTTCTTTCCAATGAGCATGTTTCCACCACAAAATTGTGGCGCACATCCATGGCTTGATTGTTATTCCCCTAGATCATTAATTATGCCTTCTCATCAAGGATGAAAATATGACAATACCAAAGTTGATCATTTTTTCTCAATCATTCTCCCACTCAAGGGGCCAGTTCTAAATATAGTATTTTGCAGTACTCTAGTGGAAAATATTGTTCCACCTACCAACCTTTGAGGATTACTAATCATTCTTATTCCATCCAAACCTCATCAGCTGGCAGTCAAAGCAGAAACTGTAAGGGTCTTGTGGGGACCCATCACTAAATAATTAAGAAGAGGAGAACTAGAACTAGATGATGTCTGGGGTAATTTTTCTAGAACCCAGGGAAGATTTCAATTGAGAAAGCTCTAGATATTGAAGTCAGGACTATGTATACAACAGAAGAATAGACAGGTAAAGGTCACAAAGAGACAAAATTAAAATTTCCTTGCCAGGACAATGAAGAGGTTTGAGGCCTGTCAGCTCATAAAAACCTGCAGTGGATTCTTCTGACAACACAGATGAGGTGAGTTGCTCATATTTATCCTGGCTGGTGTTTATAATTGCTCGTATGTCTTTGTTTTATAATTCAGGAGGATTATATTGGTACTGATTATGAAAACCTTGAATTATAAAGTGAACAGATTCTGCAAAAATATGGTCAAATTAAATCAGGATACAACCACATCCATCCTGTTTATCTCAATGTGACTGATACAGATTGCTACATCAGTCTCACCATCGGAAAATTTGAAAATTGGGAAAGTAATTGATGAGCCATGAAATTCTCACATTTTTCTGAAAAACCATGTTGATATTTTTTACTTTCTAGGTGGCCAGAGTTCCAAGGGTTGCTTAACTTCCCCTCCAGCATCACTCAAATAACTCACCTGCAAGAAACTTGCTAGGGGAAAAGCCCCTACTATGGAGATCAAGATCTTGTGGTCTATTTCAGAACTTAAAAATGGCACATGGTTATTCATAAACAAGGTCAAAGAGATAATCCCCCTCTTCTGTATACAGTTTTACATGAGGAAATATTTGCAACTACATGAAATTGATCTGCATTCCTAATCACAGGAAGCATGATACACAACACTTTTTGAAAACAATATTGACTCTTAAAACATTTTCAAAAATTTGACCATCAAATACATCAAGGCCCTTGGACTCAGTGTTGGCATCATAACCAAGCTTCAAAGCAATTTCAAGAAGTAAAAAATTCATCAATCCCAATATAATTGATGCACCTCTCACAATTTGAGGCCTTTTAATCTTTTAAAACCCTTCTTCTCCTGTCTCCCAGTAGCTATCCCAGCTCTGCAGCCTGTCTGACAAACAATTTTATTTCCATTTCTGAATCTTATCCCTGGTTATTTTTTCTTAGATATCCTCACTATGCATGCCTGTCTGATCAAAGATTTTTTCTACCACTTTCATTGGCCTCACTGTCTCAGTGAATCCTATCTTCTTTCTCCATGTATCCTGAATGGGAGTGGCATTTTTGGTTTGTTGTCTGAATCTCTGCACAAGTGTCTGATCTTTTTCCTCAATATTTATGAATTTCTGTGCTAGTTTATGGTCATTTAAAAATTGTAATGTGATGATCAAAGTCCAATTCACTTATCACATCTCTGAAATACATGATTTCGTATGTATCCACCCCGATCATTGTATTCAGTTGAAAAAATTGAATAGCTTCTATGGGTCTTAGTGGTTAAAAACAGCTAAGTCACCTGCAGATTTGGCATCAAAAATTCCTGGTGGTTTTTAGGCATCAGAAATTGCTATGTTTCCTGCATATTTGCATTTTTAATGGCATTGCTAGTCCCAAGCTACTTATGTTTTTCTTATTTTTTTATTTTGTTAAAATAACTTACACTGCAAAAAAAAAAAAACTTGATCAACTGCCTGCAGTTGAAATTCAGCATGCTCCAGCCAAGCTGCCATCCAAACTCCACATGTTTGCATATGTAGATTTGTTGGCACAGTCACTGTGCAGTGTGCACAGTGACTATGCATCCAAGCTTGGTTGAACCAATATTGGAGAAAGGTTTGAGTAACACCACAAGCTTCATTGGACTTTCAGAATGTCAACTGCAGGCAGTTGAGCATGTTTTTCCCTCAGTGTTAGTGCCAAAAGGGAAAAGAGTGCTTCATGATTTTCTTCAATATAACCACCATAAACACCTTTTTCAAACACAAATATTCTCAAAATTGAACCTAAAGAAATTCTTCAACCTTATGAGTAGACACAGCTGTAAGAAAGTCATGAAGGAAGTGAAAGAGAGGAAAATAGAGAGGAGTAGTTTTAATTCATAGTCAAAGTCACATGCACATAACATTCAATAGAATATAACACAAACCAAAAAATTGAATCATCAGAAATCTACATGTTTTCACCACAAAAACTAGCAGCATCATTTTTTATGGTAGCACTCCTGGCTTAATTTCTGGAATCAGGGGGGCAATCATATACACAACTGTGGTATAGCTCATTAAATAAGGCAGGGGAAACTACCTCATGAAAATTTATTCAGATCATCTAAATAGGGTCTGTATTGCTGAACCAGGCTTGGGTTTGGCAAAGGTTGCTCTTGAATTGGGAGAAGCACATTTCAATGGGATTTAATTTGAGGAAGTACAGAGGGAAATAGATAAGTCTGAAGCTGGCATCATGGCATAGGTTCATGATCCTTCTCCCCATGTGAATCCTGGAATTTTCCATGACCAAAAAAGAGTTAAGGGCCAGGTATGCATTCAGTTGAGGAAGCTAAGAAGATGAAGTTGTTAGTGAGGAAGCAAGTAACAGAGGTGAAAAATTTAACTTACAAGCTTCCACTTAATAAAGTGCTCAAATTCACATTGATTTTCCATATCTTCCTTCACATCCATTTCAATAATAATGTGGTAGTTCATTGCAAGTATTAAACTGAATCAAGGAGAATTTGCATCATTCAGTCAGCAATAGTTTTCATGAAGTGTCAGATGAAGAAAATGAAATAATCCACTCACCTATGAGCACCAGAAACTTGGTGGGCATATTAGCCATCTTGCTTATGAACTGATATTATGAAGCAAGGTGTTTGTGGATATTGATGGTATCAGGTTTCTTCAGTTTAATTGGAGTGTTAAGGTCAGCCATAAAATCACAAGCTATTTTGGCTTTGGATTTTGTATTCCTGAGGATCTTGTACAACATGTGGAGTTTCATAGTATGACTCAGTCCCTTGACTCAAGGATTTTTGTGAAACAGTCAATCTAAGGGATTGGTGGATGAAGCTTTAAGAGTGTTTTTGTAGGTTCATTCAACCAGTTGCATCTTTTTGAAGCCTTGTATTTTTGTAAGACCATTTGGGTGTTAATTGAGAAGATTATGAAACTTTTGGATGAAAGAGGTAGTTTGAACTGTGGTATGGGGTAAAATTGAAGTAGAAAAAGAAATCAGTGGGGTAGAGTCAAGTGCTGATGGGGGGAAGAGACAAACTGGTGCACTGTTTAAAACTTATTGGACTGATCCTGTCCTATTATTACCTACCATCAGAGATTGTCTGTGAGAGTCCCAGTCATAAACTAACTGCTGGGAAAAAACCCCATGCAGATTTGAATACGAAGTGCATAATCAAACTTTCAGGTGGCTTTTCAAGATTTCCCAAAAAGACAAATGTCTTTCAAAATGACATATTTCACATAGTTTTTTTTGGTGGGAATATGAAACAATGAAATGCACCATACTTTTAAGACATGTGCTTCCCATTTAGCAAATCCCCCAACATAGTCCATGCAATCCCCTGACCTCAAGAGGGGTGGGTTGCTCCACTGTGCTGCCACTTCCACAGTGCACAGTCAGGTTGGGCAAGGTGGTGGTTGGCTACAAGTTTGGTGTATGTAAATATGGGTTGTGTAAAGCCAAGGTCAGACAAAAACTTAGACCAGCCAACAGGCTATCTGTGATGGCTATGGCAGGGTAGTGGTTGGATCACAATGAAAATGAATTTCAAGTTCAGTTCCATTCAGGGTTTTATCTCTGAACAGAAAAAAAGGTTCTGCAGCAAGATTTTGGATGTGTAACCCCCTGTGGGTTACAACACTATCTAATGGGCTGCAATATGTGTCTTTGTGGACTATTGAATAGCCAATTTGGCATGTACCAGGGTGAAGACTCCAGATGTTGGAGCAAGTCATCACCCTGTTGTCCTTGTGCCTCCATGTTGCTGTTCCAATAGGAAGAAGTGGATCCTCTCCTGGCATTGCTCAACAGTGAAAGATATTAAGTGTGACTCAAAGTTGGGTGCAACTGACTTGCCTGAATCTTGATAAGTTGCTCTGCACAAAAAATCATGCAGATCAAGCTGCCAAAATTCATGCAAGTCATGACATTCCTATCACCTCTAAGGTACTTGCATGAATTTTGGCAGGTCATGTTGCATGATTTTTTTGTGCAGAGCAACTTGCCAAAATTCAGGCAAGTTGCTTTGCCTCAACTTTGAAACCCTCTATTATATAAATTGAACCTCGAGCTTCATGAGGCACAAAATAACTGGCTTTCTAGTTTAAGGGGGAGGGGGTTCGAGATGATGATGAAGAATGGCCTTGAATCACTTACTGATGAGGGCAGCAAGGGACGCAACGTGTTGAAAAGCAGCAGCTTCCATAAATGTGAGCGACATACACAAAATAATGATAGGTGGTGCATAGGAGGATCAAACAAGTACAATTACAATTACACAAATTTCAAACATGTTACAATCCTTGTTTTAGAGATCAGATACATTCTACAAACGGACCTGCAATGCAAGCAGACATAGAGACGTCGATCGGCAGATTTGGTAGCACGTTGCATGTTCTCAAAACAGCCAAACGGTCTCCACATCCTCGTCTTCCGTCACCTCCAGTGCGATTCCAGGATGCCCGTAAAGTCCTGTTAGAGAGAGAGAGCCGGACAGAGGAAAATGTCAAAGGGGTAACTATGAAACTCCGAGAGTAATGTGTCGTCTTACGTGTTGGTCTTGTGAGAACCAAGCCGTCATCGATGACGTCAGCGGTCCTATCTAGAAGCATGGCAGGCTCAATCATATTTGAAAAAGCTTGGTTGGGACTTCGGATGTATTTCCGCCCGGCGACCGGTCAGCAGCCTGTGAGCCAAAAGATTCACAAAGTGTACCGGTTTCGACTAGTACTCCTTCGCTCTTATCATTTTCTGATTCTTTGGGGGCAGTAGTTGCCTTTATCTGCTGATTGATGTGAGCGGCCTAGGAAGGTAGATGATGATGATTAATGATTAGTCATTGACCCAAGGCGTTCCAGGTCAAGCTGAAATATTTACTTTATCTGTGCTAACCGCAACGTCTGAGTCGTCTTGCATAGAGCGAAGAGACCAGGGGCAACGCGAGTATCGAGCAAACAGGACCTCCCCCGGAATGTTGGAATGTAGGACAACTTTTAAGACCACGTGGGTGATTGGGTCAATCAAGAAGTCAACACCCAGGTTGAAGTATGACATAAAGTATGGATTTGCTAGTTATTCCCACAAAGTGATGATTAGCCATCTGGATTGGCTAGAAGGGATGCAGAGAATTTACGATCTTCTGACTGTCCACTTGAACGTCCGTTTGACCGCAAGTGAGCATGTATCTTCATACGGTCCTATACCCAAGACCCGGTATTTCAGTTCATATAAATCTCAAGACATGGCCAATATTGGGTAAGTTAAAATGCGGTGAAATGGTTGCTAACATCTTCTTTCCAAAATGTTCGTGAGGGTGCGCCGAATTCGCATAGAATATCCTCGGAGGTGGAACTGCCAAGGACAAGCTTGACATCTGCAATCTCTCGATTAGGTGATGAGGAGTGGAAGCTGAAAGTGATTGAAGTTGATTCTTCAAGATCCATTCTGCCCAACTGTCGCAAGACAAAAAAGATAAAAAGGAAGGTACTAGGTTGAGATCTCTCGATACGAAGCAAGTCATGATAAACCAGTGCGTACTTTGATTCTAGCAGCCCTAAGATCACCATCAACAGAGCTGATGAACTGTGGCATTTTCGGTTTGAAGTAGGCTTCTGTAGGTTGAACAGGGTTTCCTTCATTCCCCTTACAGTCATCCTCTGTTGGTTGAACGGACAAGATGACCCTAGATAAAACCTGATGACTGAATGAGAATGCGACTCCTGGATATGAAACAACTACCTCGTTGTGATGTGAGATATGTGGGACTGGGGGATACGTTGGACCAAATAGACCTAGGGAGATCGATATTCCAACGATAGCAAGGAAATTAGTTTTCATATGACGTATCCTGTGTAAGAATAGAGGTAAGTTGACGGTCACAAACGATGGATCACTCTCAGAGTAACTCCCGGTTCATTCGGGCCGACGGCATGCGAGATTGGTTGGCATTGATAATGAATCCATTCACCCACAGGTTGGACGCTGATTTCCCTTTCGTGAGAAATTGGTTGATGAGCTTCAATCAGCAGCAATCTTTGATTAACCCCTTCAAACAAGAGACGTATGGGCGGCGAGGTGATTGATAGTAGAATATGCCCTGTTGCTGGTTTCTTCGTGGATTGAAATCAAGCAGCATCTTCTGTCAGAAAGGGAAAGAAATCGTGTCAAAGATCAGAGGTGCATCTTACCGAAGCTTCCCAGCATACCTGGACATGTTTGAATCTGGCCTGTTCAGCTCGGAGAATGCTAAGCACATTCCACAGGAGGGAGCCTATGGAGAAAACAAACAATTGTTAAGTCAGTAAGCCGGCTAGATCCAGTCGATCCGATTCTTGAAAACACTTACCCAATTCTATTGGTCCCAGCGAGTGTCCTGGATTAAGCGATAACGCCATCCAGTTATTGTGTTGGTGGTTGAAGAAGGTCGCTCAACAGCCCCCACCTTCTTGCTGCCATCACCCCCGGGTGACGCACCCACTATCCGGGGGTGTCGGGGATCAGTGGGAAGGCTGCTTCCCACGGGGACCCGTACACACCTTGCGGTGAAATTTCTGTGCAGTTGGTTTGTGAAGTCAACCTTTTCTTGCTCAAGCGTGACCCGAGATTTATTCTAGCTGAGTGGAATTCAATCGTGGAATAAGGTTTGAATGAAAAATTCAAGATGCTTGGTAATTCCCTTCTACTCTCTCCCAACACAATGCAGCTTCATGACACCTCCATTTTGTGGTTATTTAAGCTCAGTACAGGTGATGGATTGCACTTCAGTGGCTGGTGGAGAAGGTTGGACATAGTAGGTGGATAGTTGAAATTTTGAATATACAGATAAGAAGCTTCAAGTACATGTTCAGCCCCTAGCTTAAACCAAGCCCCTCATCCTATCCTTGCCACCTGAATTCCTATTCATCCTTTCCTTGCTGTCCATGTTCCTGTTTGTCCTTTCCTTGCTGTCCAAATTTGTGTTTATATTTTCCTTGCCCTCATCCACTTATCATTTCTATCCACTATTTATTCAAGTTATTGATGATCCAATTGAGTTAATTGATGAGTTGATGATCTTGCTGAAGGAAATCAGCCAGTACTATTGGGACACCAGATGTGAGACTCCAATGCTAAAAATAATAATATTTGGTAGAGATACTCTGAGGGGGAAGCCAATTGCTAAATATTTGAAAGCTATTACAACTGTTGGGAGGTTTGAAATATTTAAATAGAGACGACTGATTTAAAGACAGAGTTAATATGTATAGTAGCCTCTATCCAGCCTAGATCACCTTAATCAATATTCTGACAGACTGAACATAAATTTTGATGATGTATAAACAATCCAGTGTGATTGAATAAGTGAAATATAATCTATAATATCAAGTTTACTACTACTAATACTATCTTTGATTGTTCCTAATTCTTCTTTTTCTTACTCTAATACTACCACTCAAACTCTAAATACCAAAATTTCTACTGAAATATACTTATGAACTACTAAAAATCTACTCAGACTAACCAATATAAAACTAAAAAAGCACTAACTAATCCTAAGTAATACTAATAACTGTTAGTTCAGGAAATACTCTTTATCTGAATGGTTAGTGTCAAAAGGTTGGTTTTGGTGGGGGGAGGACCTTGTTTTATACTGAAGAAGATACAGGTTTGCAGAGGAATTCCTATTGGGAAAGTTCTACTAAAGACATGCTTCAGAACATCATTATTTCATACTATGCACATCATGATGTCATTTTTGGATGTTTCATCATGTGCCAAAACATTCCAAAACCACCTAAAGCACAGTACATGTGGTCCTGGAACTTGTTTCAAGCCAGGGCACCTGTATTTACTCCTGTATCATTTTTCATAACTAAACACATTATTGATGCTGGAAAATTTCACCAAAATCCTCTCCATCCAATCTTCAGGGTCTCTGCCTCTCTTCCCACTTCTCTCCTTCCTCTATTTTTCCTCCTGACATAATTATTTCCTAATTATGCCACTATTCCCAATACTAAATTCCAAGCCCTTAAAAGCCATTATTCCACCCTTGCATCTACTGAACCTAATAACTTGCCATAATTGTTCTACATCCATATATATATATATATATATATATATATATATATATAGGGCCTTGGAGAAACTACTCCCAAGAATTGGAGCTCTGACTCCCAGGACCCAGTGGACGTCCATTTTGGGAGTTGGTGCTCCAATTCACACATCCAGTTTGGGAGTCGGCATGCCAATTTTTCTAACTTTGCTTAATAAAGAAAAAATTATAACTCAGCAATAAGCATCCCAAATACCCTATAGTTTTGAGGGTATTTTTAAATTCCCCAAAAGAATCATATTGGAAATTTTCAGTGTGATACATTTGAAAAAAATGAACAAGAAGCTGTGGCCATTTATTGGAATAATTCCAACTGTGTGGTACACATAACCTCTGAATGAGTGTCACCAAGGGCCTAGGAATTTGTAAGAATTCATTATGGATCCTGAATTAAATTTTAAGGTTTTTTATTTCATCAGAAAATGTCCAAATTTTATTATAGAGGTTGTACATGTGTTTTTGGGCCAAATTCCTACTTTTCAGATATCTGTGGCACACATAACTTTTTAATGAGTCTCTCCAATGGCCGAAAGGTTTTTACACAGTGTTTCTTACCCCTTAATTACATGCTACCAGTTTGGTGGCCTTAGAAAATTTAAAATTTGAATTAGAGATGTGTACATGTTTCTTGGGACAAATTACTACTTTTCTAACATCTGTGGTACACATAAACTTTTAATCAGTGCCACCTGTGGCCTAAAAGTTTAAAATAATCCTGAATTTTACTCAAGCAAAGAATTGAGAATAAAAAAAATTACTTCAAGCAATTTTTCAGAGAAAAAAATAAAAAATATAAAAATAAGAATAGAAATAAGATCTAGAGATAAAAATTCTTCCTTTTTTTTGTCTAACATTTCAAAAGAGGAGGGGCCTTTTTTTGTCCTTTTGGGTTTTTATGGGGTGCCTTTGGGTTTTCCACATCCTTTGATTGATCCTTTGGGCAGCTTGAGGTCAATCACAGTTCCAGATCCTTCAAGGAGGCGTGAGATGGCTGAAAGTTGGATGGCACGTTGGGATGTGTGGAGTTTGAGTAGCCTTTCCTTAATCTTCTCAATTTTTTCTTCAGTGTTTTTTTCAGGATTGAGTTTGAATTGGCAGAAATCCTGGTCCTGTACATATTTTAAAAAAATACTGGGGTCCAACAGTGGCTTTGCCACCGGCTCACAAATTAAGTCTTACATATGCATTAAATGTCTGTCAGTTGATCAGTCACTAGCAAACCCTCAGTTCAACTTGATACTCAGGTTATTTATTCAACTCCACATTGACAAAAATTCTTTCTGGAGGCTATTATGTAGCCAGTTACAAATCTCAAACTTGAATGTTTGTTGGTGATCAAGTCCAGTTTGCAGATTCCGGGCCCAGCTTCTTCCCAAAGTAGAAAAAGAAATAATGCAGGGTAATAATCATATTTTGAAGTAAAATCAGATTTCTTGATTTCAGGAAGAATATCAGAAGATTTGTGTTCAATGCCAACTCCCAGACGACTCCCATACTAATTTTTTTGCCACAAATTGGAGGGCCGACTCCTGTGGCTCCATTTACTTTTATTATTTTTTTTGCATGGTTTCCAACTCCCAAATGGGAGCCGGAGGCAGGAGATTTTGGAGGAACGACTCCCAAATTGGAAGTCTGGGAGTCGGACCTCTAATTTGTGGGAGTCACTTCTCCAAGCCCCTATATATATATATATATATATATATATATCCCAGCTCAGCCATGATAACATGTAATCTTCTTTAAAATACTTTATTGTGGATGTACAGTGCATGGACAAACATTTCTGTCACATTTTCTTTATTTATTTTTTTGTGAAATCTCAGTGAAGCCTACTAAAAAGTCTAAAATCCATCTCAACAGGATTTTAGCTGTCATTGATGCCAAAGGAGGACCAAATAGATGTCAATTTTTCAGTCTCAACAAAAATAAATAATAAAAATAATAAAAATGAAATAAAAAAATTCTTTTGTTTAAAAACTTTTCATTTATAATCACTCTTCCCAGTCTCAAGACTCCCCATAGAAATTCTCTTTTTCCCTCAAAAAATCATTAAAGAATGTAAAAAATAGCCAAAAACATATGGATTTTTATTTTTATTTCATGATGTTTTGTAGTTTCAAATGTTTCATATTCATACTTATCAGTCCCTGAGGACCATGTCAAAAAAAAAAAAAGACTTGTGATGATTGGTTGTTTTCTTTTTTTTTCAAAAAAAAAAAAAAAAAAAGAAATGCCTGAAAAACATTTTGGCTAGGAGCTGTACTCATCTTCTCACAATACCTCTGCCATGGGCTTTTGAAATTTTAACACAGATGAAGCATCAAAACATGCTAGGCTACACTACAATTACACTAAATTGAGTGTAGCTGGCCCAGAATTGTACATACTGTTCTTGAAATGCCAGTGATTCTTAATTAAATAGGACAATTTTTTTGTAAAATTTCTCTGGGAGTAGCTACTGATTTCTTGCTGTACTTATGAGATTCTGTTCCTTAAATTTGGTTATAACAGGAAATTACTGCTAATTATTATTCATTATTATTCATTTTTCTCACTTTCAAGACTCAACTAGCTGTTGGAAAATTTTACTGCATCAGATCTATCTTCTTACTTACATGACTTTATTGAAAGAGGCAATTGGTTTCATGAAAGGATGTAAAATTTGGCAACACAATTAAAATGATCAATATGGATAGCTAATAATCTGAAAAAAAGGCAAAAGAGTAGATTGAAGCTGACATATATGCCTCCACTTAGGCTCAGCTTCAAGTCTCAGAAGCAGCTTACTCCAAATCAAATGTCAAAAACCAAACATCTATCCTTGAAACACAACAGCCAACCAATTGAAATCTCAGCATTCTTCAGACCAAATGCACCCATTCATTCATTAAAGATTGAATTTCACAAAGCAAGACATTCAAGTATTTACCAATAAACCTCCTTTGGAAACCTCTTGAATTTTCCAGATTCATCAGTCAAACTTCAAACATGATGCTCAGCAAGCTTGGAAGTAACCCATTTCATTTACCAATGCTTTACTTATGAATCTGCTTCCTTCTCTTCTTGGAAAGCCATAATCTTGATTCATCTTTGAAGATCAATTTCAACACAAGCAATAATCCCTCAGTAAATCAACAGTCACAATCACATGGATCATGAGTGATCTTGCTCTGCCTACTCGTTTGAAGTATTTTTTTATCATCACTCTTTCATGCTTCAAATTAGTGTCTGTTTCAATTCTGAAATCTTTTACATGTATTCAATTTTCTTTATTATTTAAGCCCTTGTACCCTTTCCTATTTCCTCTCTTTTACTCTATTGAATTAATATCATATGTTTTTGAACCTTAAGTTTGAGAGCCAAATAGTCTTTGCCCTCTTGAGCCATTTACTTCAAGCTGAGCTAAATTATCTTTGAGAAACTTCAAACTAGGATCTTTCTTTATCTTCAAACTTATCCCTTTGCGCTTTGACCAATTAAATCCCCCCCTTAGAATTTTGGGTTGGTTGCATTACCAAAGCCTTTGTTGCACCTGGCCCTCCAAAATGGAGGTAAGGCTATCTCCCACACAGCAGAATCTGAGGGGTTCCCTGGGACAAATTCCATTTTTTCTTCCATCCATTTTTTATTTGTAATCAATGAAAAACAGCACTGTCATATGCTGAGTCATCCTAATCAAACAAATTGTTTATTCTAACCAAAAGACTACAAGACTGGCTGAATGGTCCAGTCCAATTAGGATGTTACAGTGTCACATACCACCCTGTTACAGTACCCCGGGTTTAAGGTACTTTGTCCTGAAGTATGAATGGCTGGTGGCACTAACCCATTCTTCAACTCATGGAGCCATCTTCAGACACAGTCTGGGATGCTGTCAGGCACCACCAGGGGAAGATATCTCAACTCATCTTTGAATTTCTTGAAGTCCCTCTAGTTACTTTGAAGCAACAGAATCAAAGCTTCAAAGCAACTCTTCATAGCAATTCTTTGAATCTTTGAAGTAATTCAATATTCTTCAAAGCTTGAAGATATCTTCAACCTTGCTGTTGAAAATTGGAAAAACCTGACAATTGGTCACAGGCGCAAACAGTCCTGCACACAAATCGAACCCACAACAGGGCAAGCCAGTCTACTGTCATATGCTGAGTCATCCTAATCAAACAAATCATTGACTCTAACCAAAAGGCTGCAAGACTGGCTGAATGGTCCAGTCCAATTAGGATGTTACAGTGTCACATACCACCCTGTGACAAGCACTTGCAAAGCTAGGGAAAAAATTTGTTCCACTCCTAAGAGTGCCTTGGCACATCTTGGATGGAGAAAAGATTGCTGCATCCAGATGATGCAGTGGCTTCTTTAGAATACTTTCTTGGATGGCTGTACCCCCAGGCCCCCCCAGAGGTTTGTCAGTTGTGAGGAGTGGGATCTCTCTCAAACCCCATCCTGAGCCTTGTTCACAGCCTTAAGTTGAGGGCTTGGATTTGTTGAAATCCTGGTTTTTTCACTCTTCATTCTTTTCTTAGTCTTCTTTCACTAAAATGTCACTCATTAATCATCAGGCCATTTTTATGCTCTAATCTCTTGATTAGTCTACTTGAAATCACAATTTGGTGCTTTGTATCTAGACTACTTGAGCTGTGCCCTGGAGAGAGAATAAAATTCATTGGTTCTGACACTTCAAGTTCCAGTCCTTAAGGTGGCACTTTTAGCCCCATCTTGATTCTCTTATAGAAGGCAAGCTTACCCCCTTCATCTGAGAATTTTAGTCCTCAGTTTCTCCAGCAATATTATTATTTTTGTTCCTTTGACCTTGCCACCAAAAATTCTTCAGGATTAAGCTAGAATTTACCCAGCTGGTCAGCAGCTGTGCCCCATTGGTTTCTAAGTTAGACTGGATTAAAATTCAAAGTGTGAACTACACCATTGCAGGTGATTATCTTAGCCAAGAGCTCCAATTAGAGCTAGTTTTGCAGGCTCACAAGCTCTCATCTTACATTTAGTCCCCACCGGTGCGGTTGTGCTGCTGGATTAGGGGTAGTCCACACCAAGCTATGGGACAAACCACTCTTATAATTGAGCAACTGATGCAAATGCTCTGGGGGTCCTGTGACCACCAGGAATATCGATGTCCATTGGGTATGTGCTACAAGGGATTGTGGAAAGACAGGATTTCACACAAAACAGAAGGTTGCGAAAGCCAATGTTTGCGGATGCTACGGTTCAAACCTTCAGTGGGATTGCCGTATGGAGCATGAGCCTCTCAAGGACGGGATGGCGAGTTGCAATCCTATAGAACAAAGCAAACTTGGATCCTGTAGCCAACATGGAATGATGTGAAGATCTTATGCGGGCGAAAGTGTTGGCAATCTGTCATTTACTTTGGAGTGGGCATGGTAGTAAACAGCATGAGGTTGGTGGCACAGAAAGATCTGTGATGCTCTGTGTGAGTGTGAGATTGGCATAAGGGTTGAACGATAGCAGGATTTTGTTTTCTGAGGCATGTAAGTGAGATTTGCAAGTAGGAAGACAATCGAGTTCCAATCTAGCATCTTCAGTCGACTTGCATCTTCTCCTTAGGACTGCCCCGGTCTTTCCTTGCCAAAATTGCTTTGCGGTCCTTGTCGAGGTAGAGCTTGGAGATCACGACCTTCGAGGGATGAACACCAACTTGGACAGTTTGGCCAGAAGCCTGCAACAAGATTGAACCGAGATTAGTGTCAATCAACCAGGAGAATACGGCCACACGAGAAAAGATGTTTGATTGACCTTGTCCCGAGTGACCTTGTCGATGTGGATCACGTATTTCTTTCGGTATACGGACAAGACCTTGCCCTCGCGGCCTTTGAAAGCTCCCCTGACGACCACAACCTCGTCGTCTTTTCGGATGGGCATCGATCGGACCTAAGGAGAGATGTTGATGAAAAATTAAGTGCAGATCGACAGCAAAAATGGGAAGCAAACAAAGCATACGTTGTACTTAGCCCTCAGCTCCTTGGACAGCCCCGAAGACATGATGATCCGTCTTTCGTGGGAAGGCGCTTGGAAATGGGCCTTCCGCGATTTGCGGCGGGAGCTCGAAACGTCTGAGTTTTGTAGAAGCATAATCATGGAGAGAGGATGTCAGTTTGAATTGCAGAGCCAAATGCATGCTGCGTTGTTGTTGCTGAGGGCTATGAGGGATAATTGCCCGGTTGAAGAGACGAGTATGTTGGAGCCAATTGAAGGGACGGGATGCCATAGGGTGGTCTAATCAGGAAACATCCTGACCTTTGCTGAACTTCATGTCGTCCTCGGTCGTCGTCTTCTCGGCTGAGTTAATCGGAGTGCGTTCGTCTTGGGTCAGCGGCCAGTATGACCGGTTGAATGGAGTGCTGGGCAGGAGTGTGGTTAGGTTTCGGCCGCGGCGGCACGGGCGCGGAGGCTCCGCGGGCGCAACGCGCGCCACTCTCACCATCTTAAACCTAACCTGCGCCGGACTCACATCCCACCGCCCATGGCGGCGGGCGCCTGACGGCAGCGGGTTCAGCACATCGGCACAATCTTCCAAACGACCATAACACCTCGAGACACCAGTTCTGCATCGTAAGCACACATCTCTCGCCACCTCGGTGACCCCATTGACTGACTCGACGCCTCCTGTCCCTAAGATGGAAAACGATCAAGGAATTGTTGTCGACTTGTACGTGCCACGGAAGTGTGCCGCTACCAACCGACGTTAGTATCTCTTCGAGCACGAATTCAGGCATAATCCCACGGTTCTCGCTGACACCAACGAATCATTGATCCTCCTTGTGTCGATGGCCCCAGTGATTACGCCAAGGACCACTCATCAGTCCAGATCAACGTTGCCGAAGTTGACGACGAAGGCAAAGCCATCCCAGGCAAGAATGTCACTTACGCTTTGTCCGGTTCGTCCGACGCGAGGGAGAGGCTGATGACAGCATCAACCGATTGGCTACTCAAGACGGTCGTCAGTATACATATGCTTATATCTTGTTGATACTCTGGCGAATTCCTTTCTGACGGCTGAAACTTTTATTTTGGGCAGTCCTGCGAAGCGTCTGGAGCGGCTCTCGATAATTGCAAGTAATGAACATCATGTCCAACTTGTTCTTTTTCTCCGCACCATGAAAAATTCTCATGTAAAGTGAACTCCTCCTACCGGTCCTCTCGTCCTACTTAAGCTTCAGGCTGGTACATGGAGGTACACATCAGTTAAGCACCCCCGGTCGATGTGCTTTGAACACTCCGACAGTTGGCACACTTCATGAGGTTCCCAGCTGCACGTTGCCACTCTGTGTCCGTCATACTGCATGTCCCCGAAACCCGATTTTAAAATTGGGCGGCTCCCACTATCCTCATCAAAGCTAGACCGAACTTCCGTCATTGAGTTGCGCGAGCATTTCATGAACGTTGGGTTACACCGTATGAGCAACATGAGTCGTTTGGCACATTGGTAACCCTTGGTAATGTTCTAACAACAGCGAATAGACTGTATGAGAGAAACGTCACGGTGATACCCGACCAATGGTAAAACGTTGCAGACCGCATTCCTGGACAAATAACAGGAGCAGTCATATGGAACCGGAAAATCCAAGCTCCTTGAGTTCATACTGTGGCAGTCTGCCAAGATGTGAGGTGTGGAACCAAATGAGATGTAGCTCTGTGTCCAATGAGCCTTTGTCTCATAGATTTCATTCTAGTATCAAAGAATTGCTTGATTGATACAGGCAATTCCACCATTGATTCTCTTGCTCATTTCCATTGAGCCTTTCCAAAAAGCAACCCAAACCCTTTTTGCCACATCCTCTCATCTTCTCATCTGAGCTGTTGAGTGTCTAAGTTTTAACAAGGTAGCTCCTGGTTCAATGTCTGGAATAAACAATGTCATCAGACCCTCTTCAGCTTGTTTGGAAAGTCTCAGGACTTGTTATCTTACAGCAATTCCTTTAGGGAGCTGGTATTGCATAGATATATTGCTTGTCAGGTACATTTGTAACCTGTTAGATAAATCTATCTGTCAGATCAGACTTCTGATTCTGAGGGTGTGTACCCCTGCTTTCCAGGGTTCCAAATCCTAGAATCTGTGCTGCCCAAAATTCTGAAAAAAAAATTGCTCACCCAGGATTTGGAGCACTCTCAAAGCCAAGATTCTCATCAACCACCTACCACATCAAGTCACATCACCTAACCCAGGGAACCTGTCACTACCCCCCCCAGCCAGAGGCCAGCAAGGACAGGAGGGATGAGCTGAGATCAAGAGAAGAGTATGCTCAGGGACTTGGAACAACTCATGAGAGGGACTCCAAAGGAGCATGTCTCACATTCATGGGCTCAGAACCAAGTGGGGATTGTATTCCGGAAGGGATTGAAGAAATACAACTGTGAAAGGGGCCTGAGTTGAGGCCTAGAGTGCAAAAAAAAACAAAAAAGAAAGAAATGGAAAATAAATAAATAAAGCCTTTTTGGAGCCATGATCAGAATTCTAAAAAAAAATTTCAATTGACCAAGCCCAACTACAAGCAGCACTAGTCCTTGTCAGTCTGTTCCTCATTGGAACACCAGATTCAAGTGGTAAAGCAAAATTAGTGCAGTCCTCCTTGACAAAGCCAGGCTTTTCAAGAATTCCCTCCCCTTGAATAGCCTTTTCTTCCCTTGCAGCCACACTCCTATCAAAGGAACTCCTGAAAGATGGATTTTCATTCACTGTGGATGAGGAAGTTCTAATCTTTCTCAAAATTTTGGTTAATAACAATGCAATCTGGCAAACCATAATAAAATTTTGATGTGGTCTATTTGAATTACAGAGGTATTTCCTCCCCTTTTTTTTTATTCATCATGTAGCTGACTCCACAAATTTTAGGTACTTTCATTCCTTTCTGGATGCTTTTGTTGGATTGTGGTTCTGCTTCTCTAGGCTTCATCATAACTGCTGGTGTCTACCATATTATCACCTGTCATTTACAGGCTATCACCCACCAATTGGGTATTTCATAGACACCAGTAGCATTCATTGACCCATCCACAGTCATTCATCTCCAAGCGTCCTTAGTACAGTGGTTAGTACACTTGACATGGACATAAGAGACGTGGGTTCAATTCCCACAGGACACATATTCTTTTCAGAGTTTCACAGGTTATGAGCCCAGCGCCACTGCGATCTCTAAAGTATTATGTTGTCTTGGTTATGATACCCCTCTCAAAGCACGGGGGCTGTTGGATTGTGGTTCTGCTTCTCTAGGCTTCATCATAACTGCTGGTGTCTACCATATTATCACCTGTCATTTACAGGCTATCACCCACCAATTGGGTATTTCATAGACACCAGTAGCATTCATTGACCCATCCACAGTCATTCATCTCCAAGCGTCCTTAGTACAGTGGTTAGTACACTTGACATGGACATAAGAGACGTGGGTTCAATTCCCACAGGACACATATTCTTTTCAGAGTTTCACAGCTTTGGTTGATCTATACCCCACATACGTCCACCAGAAACCCCAAAACCCACCTGAAAAACTACTTGATATCAAATATTGGCCATTCAAGAAATGCAAAGGTGAACTCAATACCTGTCTGTGTGCCTGTAGATTAGCAAGTGAAATAACACAACCAGAAAGGAGTCATGGCACAGAATTTACTGGCCATTTTCCAATTTGTCTATGTCTTGTATGGTTGGGAAGGTAGCACATATGATGGTATGGTCCTTGTCAATTCAGAAAACAAAATTTCAATTGTCCCAGGGAACTTTTATCTTGCGGCGTGGAGTTTTTATAGGTTAGGCAGCAGCAGCAAGGCTCAGCATTAATGGTGTGGCCCTGCACTTCTGAGGGAGTTGTGTAGATGGAAAGCTGTGGTGGTTCAACAAACAAAGGAAAGTATCTTCAGAGCTTTTGTTAGGATAAGCAGAAGCATGCTTTTGCTTTTGTCAGCAGCAGAGAAAGTGCAGGCAGAAAGTTGGTGGTGGTCACTAGGGATTTTAGGGGCTTGAGAAGGCATCATAGAAGAGTTGGGAAGACAAGGGTAATGTGAGAACAATCCCAACTGGACTAAGTGGTTCTGAGGAGTGAGGCAGCGGTGGCTGAATTGGGGTGGTGCAGTGGAGAGGGGAAATTAATGGTAGTGGGAGTGCAGGAAAATAGTGAAATGAAGAGAGCAGGGGGGAGTGAATTTGTGGTTGGGGGAGTGGGAGATGTTGTATATGTCTATCTACGTAGACAGATTACATATTTCAAGATTCAAGTCAAGCCTCAAAACACTCAAGGCAAAATATTCAGAATCTCTTTCCAGGTTTTAGGCATCAAAGGGTGTTGAAAAGGAGTGTTGATTATCATAGTATCATAGTAAAAGTGTAATTAAAGATTTATACAAGTTTTCCATAGTGAAACCAAAGAGTACTTAATGCAACTGGAGGAGAAATCTCACTCTATCAACTGTGTGGTTTTTCTTTCCACAGTAGACACTGGTATAGAAGGCTATGTGTGATGATAGTGTGTTTATTGTTATTCCACACCCTCTAAACTTCCTCCCGGACCTGTGCGGGAGGAAGTAGACAGCCACTGCTGCGGCGAGTCTAGGGCTGTCACATATATGTACTACATATGTGACAACAACTGGCACCTTCAAAAGGGTATTCTTACCCCATTTTGTGGGTTAGGTATTATTTGAAGGAGCATGCCTCTGCAGGCTTGAGGTCAGAAACTGAAAAGGATCTCTACAACCTCCAACATGCATTAATGTGTAACATGGTCAAGAGGATCATTGGATGCTTGAAAGAAGAATTCAAGATATTGAAAACTACATGCAAACACAAAATAAATCCAGCTGGTCTATTTGTTGAAAATGCCCTGGAACTACTTGCAACAGCACAAGCAGCATGCTGATAAAAAGTATCTGATCAAAAAAGTGGGTGTAGCTGGGAGCCCTGGAAATTCTGAATTGGAAACTCAAAATCTTCAAAAACATGTTGATGATGCTGCAATGACTTCCTAGTGACTTCAAATACCAAGCCTACTTTGAAATGGAATGAAAGATCATATATTGACAACCACAGACGTAATATCACCATACCTGATATTCCCCATGCAGTTGCATTCTGCATTCTTCAGAATTCCTTAGTAAATTCTGTACAGCTTTATTCTGCTCAAAATAATAGAAAAATAAACTTAAATGTGTTAGAATTCCTCTGTCATTTCAATGTCACTTCACCTGTCCCAAATCTCAATCTTCTGTTGCTTCAAGTCTCAGATCACACCACATGTGAAAGCTGGGAGAGCAGCTGATCATTCCTTTGACAAACAACAATCACTCACCAATCAACTCCCCTCAACTCATCAATTCAACTCAATCAACTCAACCTCAAAATCTCTCATCAACACCAGTTCCTTTCTTCTTCTTTCTTTATTCTTTCCTCTATCTTTTCATTCTTAATTCTTCTTTCTGTCAACTATCTCTTCATATTGTCTTGTCTGGTGAGACTTCTTAATCTTCTCTTATCTCAATCAACTCAACAACTAATCTTCTCAATCCAACCTGTAGTCCTCAATCCTAGTCCTTAATCCTAATCTTGTGACATGCTCATTCACTTACTTGTGTCTCCTAAAAGGTTATTCTCAATTCTCTTGTCTCAAATTCTTTCTTCTGTCTGACCTGTTTTATCTCAGTTCTCCTGGCTCTAGATTTCAATCCAAAATCAAAACAATTCAGATCTTTTAAAATGTTATTTCCCAATCAAAATTCTTCATCAGAATCACTCTTGATACTTATGTATAGTTTTTTCTGGCCCTGAAAGTTTTTGCCAGGTTTTGTCTTATTCTTTTTTATTTTGTTTGTTTATTTTAGGGTATTTGACATGAAACTCACCCGCTTTGAAGCTGTGACCCACCCTGAAATCCACATAAATATGGGGTGGGTTTCACCTTAAAAAGGGGTGGTTTGCATGTCAAAGACCCTCATATTATCTTTTATTCTAATAATTATAGTTTACCTGTCAACATAAAATTAGAATGACCTAACCTCCAAAATTTGCACTTGAATTTTTAATTAATTATTTCAGAAGTTGTTATAATTCAATACTTGAAATTATAACAACTCATGTGATTATTAAGGCATATTAAGACTCCTGAGAGCACATAAAGCAAGATATTATCCTTTTCCATAAAACAGAAATGAGGCATGAATTACTCAATAGAATTAGTTTAATTAATCTCCCATCATCTGGTAATGATCTAGAACATTGCATCAGTGCACTGCACTATTGCAAAATTGCACTGTCATATTGAACCATTGCTCATCATCATTGCATCCTCCCATTGTGTCAGCTTTGTGTATGAAACTTTAGTACTGCCAACAGGCAAACCAAGTACTATCACTGTGCTGAAAGACGGTTAAAGGCAGAAATCACTCTCTGCCACCCTCCTTTATGGATAAACAAGGCCAATAAGGGGTTAAGTCTACACTCCTGAAACACCAAATACTATACTGAGAGTATGAGGCAGGAGAAAACCTCTTCTACACCAAACACTTGATATACAGAGTTATTGGAAGAGGTGATACCAGATGGTATGCTTGGTATCTGAAATAAGGATGAGAAGCATTTGGCAAGCACGTGGGCAGGTTGACTCAGCCAGAGGTGGTGGTCTTTCAGAAACTACTTTATAAGGAATAAAGGGCAGGCTTAAATGGAGATATCTAAGGGATCTGACCAATATTCCAGTAAGGTGAAATAAGAAAAGGGTGGTATGGATAACACTAATCTTAAAAGTAGGAGGAGAATATTAACTAGGGTACCAGAGACCTCCCAGTACCTTCCATGAGTGCTTCTGAGTCCTCCCTGAAAATATTCCTTCTTCTTCTGGGATTTCCCCCAGTCATTCAATTCAATTAGTATCACCCTGAAGTAGTACATTCAGACCTAGATTATTGTTGTCAAAATTCCCCTGAACTGTCCACCAATCATCAACAGAAGCTTTGACTAGTTTTCTTTCCACTTAATATATCCTTCCACCATCAAACACACTATCACTGTCTTCCCTGAATACTCCTGTAGTGACTGTCAAAAGTCTTGAGGCACATCTGAGCTACTGGCCCCAGTAGTTATACCTCCCTTGTGCTACTCAAAAAAGAAATTAGTGAAATCCTTAACCTTTAGTATTCCCTGTCTGTCTCAGCAGGAAGAATGTAAAATTTGTACATCCCTCTCTAATGTGTCAACTTGGCTCAGCATCAAATCAAGAGCTGCTTGTTCAAAAGCACACAAAATTCAACCAAACATTAGTTCCATCACATTTAAATGTGAAAAACCAACCAATGAAAGATCAAAATTTCTTTGAACCAAATGCAATCACACATTTCAAAGTTTGACTTTCATGAAGGACTTTCAGGATTTGACCAAAAAACCTTTCTCTGAAAATCTTGTTCCTTCCTCTTGAATAGTGCAATAATCCTCATCAACCTGTGATAAGTCCATTTGTGTCTC